>CACRXK020001326.1:0-55079 GCA_902702795.2 Paramuricea clavata | reverse complement strand
ATGCACTCGTGGGATTAACTTAGTGCTAGGGCATTGAATATCGAACAATACGTCAATTTCAATGATTTTGGGTTTTTTTGAGACACCCTGTATATTGTGTTAAATTATACCAAATATTAACTCAAATTCGATTCAATTGGTCAAATTCAAACAAAGCCTTGATTTCAAAAGGTATACTTTTTCAGCCCGAGACCCGCTACGCAGTCCAATTCATAGTCCAGTCTCAACGAAGGTCATCGGTTAATCGGGCATCATGTTAATCCTTATTAATCGCAATGGCAATACTGCAGTTATATAATCCTTCGTTCTTTTAGTTTTCGCAACTTTCGATTTGTAAACACTGCAGGATTTTTGAGCAATTTCTCCAACCAAATAACTAACTATGGATCTGGTGAGTCAATTTACAGTTAAATCTTTGAATAGAGTAGATATTTACGCGGTTTTAACGTTTCCACATCGAATTCAAGTGACCGATATTTTTTATATGTGGCGGCTCAGCCAGTCTGTTATCTGCTGTATAATGTACCTATATTGTACTACTGTGCCGTGTGCGCGCAATCTATACATGATATCTTGCTTTTTTTCAAAAGGTTCGCTCATTTAAACTTAACACCGGAGCAGTAATGCCTTCAATTGGCCTGGGGTAAGCAATTACATGCGTTGATAGAATTGTATGTTATTGTATATTGTACAGAGTGTATCATGCTGTCATGGTACACTGCATTTCGAATGTGTACAAAACAATTTACATTTGTTAACACCTTTACACATAAGGAATGTTGCTGACAGGGTAATTAGAATGTTTCCTACACTGGATCAATAAGAGATGATCCTTACTGGACCTCTAGAGAGAACAGTTTAGAAGTGCTAGAGCTTCCAGTATAAATAAAGTTTAATAGTTTAGTTTAGGTTTCCTCCTGTAGTAATACTGGATCAATAAGAGATCATCCTTACTGAACCTCTAGGAAGAACAGTTTAGAACTGATAGAGCTATCCAGTATAAATAAAGTTAGTTTAGTTTAGGTTTCCTCCTGTAGTAACACTGGATCAATAAGAGATGATCCTTACTGGACCTCTAGGAAGAACAGTTTAGAACTGATAGAGCTATCCAGTATAAATAAAGTTAGTTTAGTTTAGGTTTCCTCCTGTAGTTGACTACTGGATCAATAAGAGATGATCCTTACTGGACCTATAGGAAGAACAGTTTAGAACTGCCAGAGCTTCCAGTATAAATAAAGTTAGTTTAGTTTATGTTTCCTCTTGTAGTAACACTGGATCAATAAGAGATGATACTTACTGGACCTCTAGGGAGAACAGTTTAGAACTGATAGAGCTATCCAGTAGAAGTTTAGTTCATAGTAACTCAGCTACGTAAGTAAAATGCCTCTGTATTAACAAGCCCTAAATCACTTTATCTCATGCAGAACATGGAAATCAAAGCCAGGCGAGGTTGGCAAGGCTGTCAAAGCAGCGATCAGAGCCGGGTACAAACACATTGACTGTGCTCATTACTATGGTAACGAAGCGGAGATCGGGCAGGCTCTTGCCGAGGTCTTGAAGGAAGTTGGTATGAAGCGAGAAGACATATTTATTACCTCAAAATTGTGGCATGAAATACATGTATGTTAGTTATTGCTAAGCTATATTCATTCTAAATGTTCTTAAGGTGGCTCGATACACTTTTTAAAAATTCAGGTGTTCAACAGTTTATCATGTTCAAACTATGCATTTTTAGGATTTATTCAGCAGATATTGGGTTTTTTATATACGGTATTTTGATCTGTCTACTTTCAAATTAGATTAGTTTTAGTGATAGATAATTTGTTGCTATGTACGAAATGTATACGTGTACGAAATGTCCTCCAAAACAGCCTATCACCTCGTATAGTTAGAAAAGAAGCATGTGACCCACAATTTTTTCCTGTATTATTTTACTTGGAAGAAAAACTAACAATTAGCAAAATATAAAAAACTTGCCACTTGTCAAGACGACCTAGGCGTAAAAAAAAAATACCTGTGGTTCCGGACCGACCCTATTTTTTTCTGCCGACCCTACTATTTTTTCAACGCGATTTACCGTGCGACCCTATTTTCTCCAGGTGGTTGTGGGCTGCTCATAAAGCATGCCAAAATGGCGTCTGTTGTCACAATAATTATTGAACCAAATTGCCTAAATTCATCCATAGGAAATACGCATCTCTAGTTAATATTGATGTCGGGACTCTACTGCAAATCGCCCAGCAAAAAACCGCCAAAACCATGAAAAATACCGTATATTAAAAAATAATTTATTTCCGACCTACCGACCCTAATTTTTTCACGATATGAAACCGGAACCGCAGGGGGTTTTTTACGCCCTATTATGCTCTAGATAGAGATGAGCTTACTTGTCAATTAAGGGGAGAGCGCTGTTGCTCAATGGGTTATATGTACAAAAGTAATAATATAATGTATTCTTGAGAAAGTTTAAGAAACATTTCCATTTATTGTAGGTGTAACTGAGCCATGCAAGAGAGGATGTCTTGGCAGCCTGTCAAACAACTTTGAAAAATTTGCAAATTAAATATTTGGATTTATATTTGGTAATTCATTTGACTATTTGTCAGTTCTAAACTGTTCTTCCTAGAGGTCCAGTAAGGATCATCTCTTATTGATTCAGTGTTACTACAGGAGGAAACCTACACTAAACTAACTTTATTTGTGATGGATAGCTCTATCAGTTCTAAACTGTTCTTCCTAGAGGTCCAGTAAGGATCATCTCTTAATGATCCAGTGTTACTACAGGAGGAAACCTAAACTAAACTAACTTTATTTGTGCTGGATAGCTCTATCAGTTCTAAACTGTTCTTCCTAGAGATCCAGTAAGGATCATCTCTTAATGATCCAGTGTTACTACAGGAGGAAACCTAAACTAACTTTATTTATACTGGATAGCTCTATCAGTTCTAAACTGTTCTTCCTAGAGGTCCAGTAACGATCATCTCTTTAATATTAAGGGCCAAAATCCTGAAAAACATTGTATATCTATCACCATACAAGATGCAATCAAAGAATGTTTCTAAACAATTATGTATATCTTTCTTAGATACATAATCCATATGCATTTGCAAAGGGTATGTTTTTCCCAGCGAAACCAGAACAGCGTAAAGATATTCTTGGCTATGATAAGAAGAGAATGAGCGAAACGTGGAAGGTAGCGTTAAAATTGAATATTGTGGCATTCTGCAGTTGAAAAGTAGTTAAAGTTAACTATGCTAAAAGTTGCTAATTGTAAGGAATGAGCAACATTTTTCAGTTTAAAAACAACAATGAAAAACAATGCTTACCTTGGATTTTCCAACGCTATATCTTCCCTATAAACTCTTCAAATGCTATAAACGCTTTCGTTTTTTGGCAAAAAGAGAATATTTTTTTGCATGGGCAGGTTTCTCGAAGACAAAGTGGGGCTCATTACACTAAGAAACACTGATACATAATTGCCAAACAGCTACACTTTGGTTTGGCGTAGACATCTCACGGAAAACTGCCTTGGCTTCTCTGACTTTCGCGGCGGTTTTGCGGACTTTCGCCGTGTTTTCTTGTTTATTTTTCAGCTGGGCCGGTTGTACGAAAGATGGATAAATTGCTATCCGGTGGACGAGTCGCTATCCAACGGATAAATTTTATTCGGAGTGAAAATCGCGTTGTACGGGATAGCGCTATCCAACGGATAAAAATGCACTACCGTTGGATACATTTATCCGAGGTTTGGTAGTTTAAATCCGCTATAGGGCGGATAAACTCGAAGTTTGAAGACAAAACAATGTGTATTTAAGATAAAAGGGATTACCATTGTGATAAAAAAGGACAAATACCGTTTAGAAGTCCCTTTCTTGACACTATTAAAAATATTAAACATGGAAACTTACTTTATATGACTAGTCTCTTGCTCTTGACGTTCACCGAGCTCATTTTGACTCACTTGCCCATTAAATAATGCCATGGCTTTGCCATATTTTACGCAGACCAGTGTCAGTGTTTAGACGTTAAGTTTTCTGGCTTTTTTCTTTGTTATATAGCCCAAAAACAAGCAATAAAACTTTCATCAAATGAGTTCCCTTCCACGCCAAACAAATATAGCTACATATGAACAGACAACAAGGCGCCGAAAGTCGAAAAATATTGTTCGCTCGCCTTGATTGGCCTTGATTAGCCAATCAAATCTTGCGAGAAAATGTTCTAAAATTCTTAAAATTTTTCAAAACGTTTAGGAACGAACTTTCTATGACTTTCTATAGTATATTTTGTGTTCAATTTATAGACCACAGTATAAAGACTTTTTTTAAATGTGTTTATTACATGTTTAATATCATGTTATTATAGATGGACTAAATCTCCGAAACGTCGTTGGTTAATGTAATAAACACATTTTAAAAAAGTCTTACTGTAGCCTATATATAGAACACAAAATGTTCTTAAAATTGTTTTGAATGAAGTGAAAGGTCGAAGAACAAACATTCGGACAGCTATAGTGATATAAAATAAAACTGAATCAACGTACTGAAACAAGAAACCAAAACTCGGAGTCTTTGCAAACTATTGCCTTCGCAAAAAGAAGCCAAAAATGTTTTAAACGAATATTGATATTAGGTACTGATAGCAAATTCTTCAACGATTGGACGGAAAAAAACTCTCAAGGTTTAAATAGATAGTTCTATAAGTCTTCAAAGGTTGGTGGAATTCACAAGTCGAAGATCAGGGGCGGATCTAGGGGTGATCAGAGCGATCACGCGACTAAGGTAAAAATTGGCCAGAAAAATGGAAAATTGTTAAATTAAAATAGCAGTCCAGTTATCAAACTTCGCGCAGTGTAATGTATTGAAAGTTTAACAGTCCAGTAGCGATCAGGGGCTCGAATACAGGCTATCCGATTGGCTAATTCAAAACAATCCTGAATTCCCATTGGCTTGATTTTTTTGATCGATCATACCGTTCAGGCTTCATTAGTGCACGGAAAGGTCTACGACGTTTCGGGCCCCTTCTGATCGCTACTTTGTGCTTGACCGCAAATTATTAAAGTTCAATGGGAAGATTTACTATCAGAAATTCTGAACTAATACCAGCCATGTCTGTTAGTATTTACGAAACTGTAAAGGCTGCTTTAGAGCATGACGATTGACAAAATGTCAAAGATATTGAAGCTGATTTAAACAAGCGAGTAATGGTCTACCGAAGCTTTTTATTAAAGATTTATTGAGCGTTGTATTGTGAATATTAACATAAGCAGCCTTCCTCGCACGAAATTTTGGTGCGGAATCTTACATCCTGAAGTACGTTCGAGAGAAGACAAAAATCTTTTGTACGGCCTTAACTTAAGAGATATATATTCTATTTTAACTAGATATAGCATTATAACTGTAAACTGTTGTATACGACGGTGGATTGTGCGTCTGTACGCACATGCATGCTATAATATCGGCGGGTACGCGTATAAGACGTATAATAATACGAGACGAAATTTACATAATATTTCCGTCAATTTATATAAATATTGCGGCTTAATACAGGCAGTTTCAGTGTGTTTATACTTTGTTTATGCTTCTTGTGGCATGTAGACTTTATATATTAATCAGATCGCTACTTGATAACACTCTTTAATCTTTATACCTATTTAATATTTTAAACTACAATGGCACGACAATGTAGCATGGCCTTGTGTAATACGATCTCTACAACATGTACACAACAAGTAAAATGGATCATGTTGCCATTGTGAATACTTATTTATGGCGCATGTTTCTGCTACGGAATGAAACTCGAGGAGCAGTGAATTAAACGTGGAAATTCTCTTCCTGCTTAACAAACAATCAAATGTTTTAAACTGCATCACTATATTGCATTTTTTTGACCATCCTGTTCCATGTCAAAGGAAAAAATATGCGATTAAATAACAATTTTTAAAACGTCAAGTCATCCTTGTCAATCTATTTCTCGATGAGAATTGGATATCTGTTTGACATTCGGCGAAAAAGCAATTTTTTAAGTTACATTTTTTCGTAAACAGAACACATATAAAAAATATTAACTTGCTTGGCAACCCCCCCCTCCCCTCTGACCCCCCGAAAAGTACCCCCTCCCCCAATGTTCAGCAACGAAATTTTTGACTAACGTACGAAAAATCCTAGATCCGCCCCTGTCGAAGATATTACAACAAAAGTTTATATTAAATGCTTAGCAATTAACAGCTGGCGTACATACGTAAAATTCTTAACCCTGGTTCACATAAAATCGTTAAGCAGTCGCAGACAGTCGCAGACATGTGCCGAATTTTTATATGAACACAAATGCAGATTCGCACAGACTGTCTGAGACCGGATCGGCGACGGATCGGCACATGTCTGCGACAGTCTGCGACTGTCTGCGACTGCTTAACGATTTTATGTGAACCAGGCTTTACATCTTGTAACAAGTCTGCCAGCAAGCCTTCAACAAGATGTATTCGCACTGATTGTCACAAGTTGTCAACAGGTTTAGAACAACTTGTCGACAACCTGTAACAACCTTATCGAAATTATCAGACTTGTTGCAAGGTTGTTCTGACAAGTCCTTTACATGCTTAGTATAACAAGATTGTTAGAACCTTGTGTTGATAACCTTGTAACATCCTTGTTATGTCATGGCTGTAACAAACTTATTAGCACAGTCTTGTAACAAGTCTGATAATGCCATCAAGCTTGTTACAAGTTGTTAAGAACTTGTTTCAAACTTGTCACAACAAACTGGGAACAAGCAGTGCGAACACAACTTGTTGACAGACTTGTAACAACTTGTTTGCAGACTTGTAACAACTTGTGCGTTTTTACGCGTGTAGAGATAAAAAATTTCAGGAATATCCGGTTTTCTCCGGATAAATTTAAGGTTAACCGATGGATAGCTATCCACCCTGCTGTTCGTGCTTCGTACAACGCATTCTTATCCAACGAATAACTAGTTATCCATTGGATAGAAGATATATCCGCTGGATAGGACCTATCCACCGGAGAACTTATCCGCCTTTCGTACAACCGGAGGACCGGCCAGGGTCTTAGCTAGAGGGCCGTTTTGGCCGTGTTATCGCGGCCAAAAATGGAAAAAACACGGCTAGATAAAATGAACGCGGTTTCATTATTTATATAAGGCCGTGTAGGTTCATAAAATAAGGTGGTGCTACACAATACTTACAACAGACAGAATTTCTTCCAATTTATGTCGTAAGAAAGTTTGTAAAATCTACTGTTGTTGTTGAAATTGGTAAAAGCGATCCGTGATGTATTAATGTTTTGATAGATAATGGGAACTGTATGGTGTTAAAATGGTTTTAAATACCCCCAAGGGTTGCTGAAACAACCTAATATTTTAATGTCAGTGCGCAATGAGCGTATGCTCGCTTTGTATTTGGTTGCAAAGCGTAGAACATAACCACAGGCATTGTCTGTTGTTGGCGAGCATAAAGCTACGTTTACACGCTGCGATTTGTCGGGCCGATTTTGGTAAATAATCGATGCCCTTTCTTCGACATTTAGCGATTTAAACGTTCAACTGAAGCTGTCTGCTCTCTCGTCTGTTCATATTATAGTTTTCTGCGTGCGAAAAGTTTTCAACAACTTTACAACGGAAGAAAAATCGTTGAATCGTGAGAAAAATCTGTGGTTTTGTTACAGATTATTCTCCCGATTTTGTGAATCGCAAGGTGCTGACGCGAGTACTGATGACAGGTTATTTACATACAGCGAGCAAAATCGGCCCGACAAATCGCAGCGTGTAAACGTACCTTAACTAGAACCGTGAATTTGAAAAACAAACTACTCCTGGTTAGGTCTGAAATTGTACGTAATCTTTCACTCGGAATTCCAGTCAACAAAACCCCTTCAACTTGTTTTTTCAGGGAATGGAAGAATTGGTTCGTAAAGGGCTTTGTAAGGCAATCGGAGTTTCCAATTTTTCCTCAACCAAAGTGAAAGCACTTTTGGAAACAGCCGAGATTGTTCCTGCCACTAATCAAGGTGCTGACTTGATCCTATTTTAATATTATCGCGGTGTTGGTTTTGTAGTATAATACTGGATCAATAAAAGATGACCCTTACTGGACCTCTATAGGAAGAACAGTTTAGAACTGATAGAGCTATCCAGTATGAATAAAGTTAGTTTAGTTCAGGTTTCCTCCTGTAGTAACACTGGATCAATAAAAGATGACCCTTACTGGACCTCTATAGGAAGAACAGTTTAGAACTGATAGAGCTATCCAGTATGAATAAAGTTAGTTTAGTTCAGGTTTCCTCCTGTAGTAACACTGGATCAATAAAAGATGACCCTTACTGGACCTCTATAGGAAGAACAGTTTAGAACTGATAGAGCTATCCAGTATGAATAAAGTTAGTTTAGTTCAGGTTTCCTCCTGTAGTAACACTGGATCAATAAAAGATGACCCTTACTGGACCTCTATAGGAAGAACAGTTTAGAACTGATAGAGCTATCCAGTATGAATAAAGTTAGTTTAGTTCAGGTTTCCTCCTGTAGTAACACTGGATCAATAAAAGATGACCCTTACTGGACCTCTATAGGAAGAACAGTTTAGAACTGATAGAGCTATCCAGTATGAATAAAGTTAGTTTAGTTCAGGTTTCCTCCTGTAGTAACACTGGATCAATAAAAGATGACCCTTACTGGACCTCTATAGGAAGAACAGTTTAGAACTGATAGAGCTATCCAGTATGAATAAAGTTAGTTTAGTTCAGGTTTCCTCCTGTAGTAACACTGGATCAATAAAAGATGACCCTTACTGGACCTCTATAGGAAGAACAGTTTAGAACTGATAGAGTTATCCAGCATAAATAAAGTTAGTTTAGTTCAGGTTTCCTCGTGTAGTAACACTGGATCAATATAAGAGATGATTCTTACTGGACCTCTAGGAAGAATAGTTTAGAACTGATAGAGCTATCCAGTATAAATAAAGTCAGTTTAGTTTAGTTTAGGTTTCCTCCTGTAGTAAACTGGATCAATAAGAGATTATCCTTACTGCATGGACCTCTAGGAAGAACAATTTAGAACTGATAGAGCTAATTTAGTTTAGGTTTCCTCCTGTCGCAACAGGACAGCAGAAAACAGATTAGTATGGACGAAACCTTATACTTTTGATTGCTCATATAAATTAGCGCAATTTTAACTTCTTTGTTTGTGTTTTTCGTCAGTTGAACTACACCCATTCTTGCCCCAGCCTGGATTAAAGAAATTCTGCGACGAAAATGGTTTGTTAATTAACGATGTTTACATAATCTTGAGTGTTTGATAAGCTTTGCCTCAGGTTATATTGCAGTTGATCAATATCATGGAAGGATTATATAGAATATGTATTTCAAAAACTCATTAATAATTCACGAAGAAAACACAAAGAAAAGTCATAAGCGCGTGTCGTATCTTTATATGTGATAACGACTCGATTTACACAACGTATTTTTTTGAAAATTACTTCGCCAATGACTTACTAGATCGATCGTTTTTGAAACAATTTAAGACATTCGCAGTGCGTGCTTTTTATCAGACCTAAAGATACTCGGCTTTTTCTCGTATCTTTATATCTGATAAGACACTGCTGCTCATGTTTTAAATAGTACATCAAAGTATTGAACTGTTCATTCATCATTCGGAATATGCAAAAAGTTGTTCAAAGAGCAATTAGTTTCCGCTCGGTTGTATCGCTTTAAACATAGACAATCCATGTCTTCTGGATTGTCTATGCTTTAAATTACAAAATACTGTACAGTGTGTATAAAAAACCTGAATCCTTTCAAATTAGCTGTAACGTATTGTAGAAAGTTGACAGCTCTAATTGCTTTGAATTAATGGTTGGGTAAGAACACAAGGCCTTGTACTCATGGGACAAAACTCAAAGAAATAAAAATTAGAAAATATAACAGAGATACAGTATTTATTTTGTCCCATGAGTACAAGGCTTTGTATTCTTACCCCACCATTAATTCAAAGCAATTAGAGCTGTCACATTACTGCAATACGTTATAGCTAATTTGAATTTGGAGTGATGACGCTAAAGTTTATTCATATAGGCATTATCATCACAGCGTTTTCTTCCCTGGGTTCCTCTGACCGGCCCGGATATGGCGAAGCTGACCCTCTTCTCATGGATGAACCGCTGATCAAAGAAATTGCTGCAAAACGTAATTGTAGCCCGGCGCAGGTTTGTTTACTGAATCTCAAACGTAGAGGTTGGGTCCGATGTAGGTGGTACTCTGGAATGATATAAACTGCCGTGGTTTGTGTCTGAACCACCTTGAAGTTCATGTTATTCCTTACTGATCCAGTGTTACTACAGAAGGAAATTTTATTTTTACTGAATAGTTCTATCAGTTCTAAACTGTTCTTCCTAGAGATCCAATAAGGATCATCTCTTATTGATCCAGTGTTACTACAGGAGAAAACTTAAACTAATTTTAATTTTTACTGGATAGTTCTATCAGTTCTAAACTGTTTTCCCTAGAGGTCCAGTAAGGATCATCTCTTATTGATCCAGTGTTACTACAAAAGGAAACCTAAACTAAACTAACTTTATTTATGCTGGATAGCTCTATCAGTTCTAAACTGTTCTTCCTAGAGGTCCAGTAAGGATCATCTCTTATTGATCCAGTGTTACTACAGGAGGGATAATCAGTTCTAAACTGTTAGAGGTCCAGTAAGGATCATCTCTTATTGATCCAGTTCTGGATAGCTCTATCAGTTCTAAACTGTTCTTCCTAGAGGTCCAGTAAGGATCATCTCTTATTGATCCAGTGTTACTACAAGAGGAAACCTAAACTAAACTAACTTTATTTATGCTGGATAGCTCTATCAGTTCTAAACTGTTCTTCCTAGAGGTCCAGTAAGGATCATCTCTTATTGATCCAGTGTTACTACAGGAAGAAACCTAAACTTTATCGTTATGTTGAATAGCTCTATCAGTTCTAAACTGTTCTTCCTAGATCGAGGTCTATAGTAAGGATCGTCTCATATTGATCCAGTGTTACTACAGGAGGAAACCTAAACTAAACTATTTTTATTTATACTGGATAGCTCTATCAGTTCTAAACTGTTCTTCCTAGAGGTCTATAGTAAGGATCGTCTCATATTGATCCAGTGTTACTACAGGAGGAAACCTAAACTAAACTATTTTTATTTATACTGGATAGCTCTATCAGTTCTAAACTGTTCTTCCTAGAGGTTCAGTAACGATCATCTCTTATTGATCCAGTGTTACTACAGGAGGAAACCTAAACTAAACTAACTTTATTGATATTGGATAGCTCTATCAGTTCTAAACTGTCCTCCCTAGAGGTCCAGTAAGGATCATCTCTTATTGATCCAGTGTTACTACAGGAAGAAACCTAAACTTTATTTATGTTGAATAGCTCTATCAGTTCTAAACTGTTCTCTTTTTCATAGCGCGCACTTATCAATTGTTTAGGTGTTGCTAGCGTGGGGAGTGAATTACGGTTGTCCTGTTCTACCCAAGTCGGTCAACGAAGGGCGTATTAAACAAAACCTAGAAACATACAACGTGAAATTGGAACAAGAAGACATGACTGCCTTGGCGAATATTGGCAAAAAATTTAGATATTTAATGATGAGTGTATTTTACCTGGAAGGAGACACCCCAGAAAGCTACTGGGATGGGGAGCAATGAGGACAAGTTAGGAAACTCGGAACTAGAATGAAAACGATATGATTTGAGATGATTGACAAATTATAGATAGATATAAACTTAATTTAACTGAGAACAGGGCGACACTTAATTGTGCGAAGTACTAAAGGGCCATTGATGCTACATAACTTTTACCTAAAACTGTCGCATGCAACTTTCTTACAACTTGAGTTGTACTGTGTAAATCAAGCACGCAACTTGCCCCCGTTGTCGTACGCGAGTTGTAAGCTTGATTTACACAGTACAACTCAAGTTGTAAGCAGATTGCAAGGGGCAGTTTTAGGCACAAGTGGGTGATGTGAATCAGCCATATTAACAAACGTGTGGCCTTCAAAAGCTTACATAAAAGTAATATATCTTCATGAACGTTGTTACAAGATGATAACAACTGGTTCCAGAAGTGTCATGTAGAACTGGGAACAAGCAGTGCGAACACATCTTGTTGACAAGCTGTAAGATTTTTACTGATGTCAGTGAGCTAAACATCTACTCTCTCGGAAACCTTTTAATGTAAGCGTATTAAATATGCATAAAAAATCGTTACACTGCCCCCAATTCGAAACAAATGTTCATTTCGAGAAGCGACAAGCAAACAGCATGTGTCATATGATCTCAGAAATAATATAAATCTGTCCTTTTTAATGCCTGAAAGAGAATTTCTCAAGAAAAGCGTTCATATACAGCGTAGAGTGTTCAAATACAGCGTACAGTGCTGATTTTTTATCTCGAGAGAAAGCGATCAATATAAATATGGATTATGGGTCCAAAACTTCGTTTCTGGTTGCTGTCTGAATTTTAGAAATGATTAAAAACGTTTCAAACAATTTTGGATTGTTACTCGGTCATTTTAGAGTAGTTTTATATGGTTAACCCAACTCCTGGCGTCATCAAAACCATAGCTAATGAGGTCAAGTATTAGCCCAAGATGCTCATTAATTCGGTCTAAATTAAATCATATTTCGAGAACTAATAGATATGAAAAATCGGTAATAAAGGTTACAGTAATATAATTGAATGAGACAAACTAATTTTTTGTTGCCTTTAACGAGTAAAAGTGCCTGACATTAAACGAAGTAAAATAATGAAGTGGGGCGCATTGGGGCGCATCGCAACTTAAAAGGTTCAAGTTTGAAATAGAAAAATACTCCAGTTTAATAGGCAACTTGCATGTTACCAAAGCATCATGGGAAAAATGGTAACCTTCACTTGCGCGCGAAATGGCCGCCGTGGAGCGAGCATTTTGCATGTGAGAAATATAGTTTATTTTTAACACTTTTTTCGTAACGTTTGAAAATTTTAAAACAAGGGAGAACTTTGTAATGCTATAAAGTTTGTTTTGACTCAAGTACAGCGAAATCGAACCGAAAATGGACGAGAAAATTCCTGTAGAAGAACTGAGGAGCGAACAGTGTGCTCATAAATACGTTCCAGGAGGAAGGGCCTTCCCAACGTTTTAAGGTGAGCGCGCTTAGTAAACATCGGACAGCTCACCATTTTAACCTACAAATTTGTGTGTGTTGTTTCTTGATGTATATCTCGTATTTTGACAACGATCGAGTGTTTCCTGCCGATTTTTTCGCTTGTTGAAATCGACTAATTCATGACAAAATGTCTGTCGATCGTTCGATCAGCATGGCGCTCAAACACAATGTTTTAAAGAGACCTTAAAATGTTTTGGCGCGAACTAAAAGCAGTTCAAACCGGTTTTTTCTGCCCCTGCTCCGTTACTTTGTAAAAACGCCAAAGAGAAATCATTTTGCCTCTGTTGTCGCTTATTTTTCTGCTTCCTTTGTTGTGGTCGGTTTATTTCCTGTCAAAATAAACGAGTAGGTTTTTAGTATTAAAATATTAGGCTTAAAATATATTAAATTCGTAGTTATATTAACGTAGGAAAAACCGTTTTAAATTTGCATTTAAGGTAGTAGAATATAATATAGTCAATTTTTAAAATTTAGTTATTTATAGTAAATTTAGGTATTTTAATCTTCAGGCAGGCCCTTAGGATTAAATTTGTAAATAGTGAAATAAATAATTAAGGTATAGGTTTAAATAATATAAATTTTTTGATGGATATTGAGCCGGGTACTTCATCGGAGGCAGATAAGGATTTGGCAGCATTGGGGGATGGTTGGACAAAGAGTTTACGGTTTATTCCTGGATTCTCGTACAAAAAATTGGAGGACCATTTGGTACTAGCCTGCTGAGGCATTGAAGCACAAGAAAAGTGGATACAAACTATTTAAAGCTGGTTATCCAAGGCAGGTTATGGTGAAACCCAATGTAAAGAAAGGAAATGAAGCAGTTCATTTTCTTGTACGGTGCCATGTAAATGCAGAAATGAAGAAAAAACAGTACCTTGTTTATGTCCACCTTCATCAACATTCAGGAGATATTGCCTATGCAAAATGTTACTGCCCTGCTGGCGCTGGTGGCTGTTGTAAACATGTGGCAGCTACTTTGTATCAGCTTCTCGATTATATTGAACTTGGACTCTCAGATATACCAGATGATAAAACCTGCACCCAGGAATTACAAAAGGCGCATGTCCCTAGAAAGAACACAACACAAGCAGCCCTGCTTTTCGAGGCCTGATTTCCCCCCAGGATTCGTATGATAAGGACAAAAAAGGACGTAAACGCCCAATACCAGAAGGGAAGAGGGAGGACTACTGCTCAACAAGAGAGAAGGTGTCAAAGGATGACTTGGAATGGCTTAAAACTAGCTTGGAAAAAGCAGGAAGCAGTTGTCATTTCAGGGCATTTTTTAACTATATAACTGGGGGGCCAAAGCCCAGCCCCCATGCCCCCCCACTCAACCATTTTGCCCCCCCCCCCCAGTCAAAGTCCCTTTTCTCTAAACTATAAGCAAAACATGGAATTTAGAAGGGAGGTTTGATATTCTAGTAACTGAAATTTGCTTTGTGAATCTTATGTCCTGTCTTTTATGTTTAATAAATACCTTATTACATTTTAAACATTTCCCAGGCAGTGGATTGCATTTCCCAGACCCTATAGATTTGAGTTGTTGGACAAGTTAGTGACCGCAGGGGGGGCAACAGGCCCTCAACCAAGTGTTTTATAAGGGGGGAGGGGATAATATTGGCCCCCCACAAAAAAAAATTTGATTTCGAAACTAGAAGTATTTGAAATCATATATACATATAATCAAATATCTGTAATCGATATTTTGATAACATTTCTCGTAATAATCCATCCTGACTCGCGGATATCATAGACTTACAAATCATAATGAACGAATTAATGAAAGGGCCTAACAAAAGACGTATAGAATACTTTGAAAATGCCATTTCCGACCATTTAGAGACGCACAATTTTCAAAATTTTTCCGCTCTGTGCCAACCATGGTGGCGCTTCGTGGGAGTCGGGAACTCTAAGTTTATCAAGCTGGCTCCCTAAGTGACGGCCAAGTTGTGGTATCTACATAAACATACTATGCAAGTCAGCAAGTACTTAACTGAAGGTTCAGTCTATCTACAGCATAATGTAATGCTGTATATCCAAAAATCTGTTTCAGAAAATGCAGGGAATTGCAGTCATAGGGGTAGAAAAATACAAAAATTTTCTGGGAGAGAAAACTTCAGACCCTCTCCAGGGGGGGGGAGGGGGGCTGGGGAGCTGCAGCCCCCAATAATTTGCTAATAATCATTCATTTTTCAAAATCATGCAGACCTTTATCATTTAATCCATGACAAACTGCAAAGAATGAAGATATTACCCATACTTTCCTGCAACTTATCCAATATATCGTTAATTAAATACGCCTTCGCCCATTTAGTACTACTGAATTCTAAATTTCCACATACTAAAAACGCTGTTTTCTGACAATCAGAAATCTGTCAAATCTTCCCCAAAGTCCAGGAAATGGCATTTCAGAGACTCTAAATTTAAAAATTTCCTCGGGCCTTCGGCCCTCGCTTTCAGCCCCCCCAAACGAAAAGAGCTTCCTACGGCCCTGCTCTCCCCCCCCCCCTACTATTAAATGCGATACCACACCAAACTTTTTGTTACCAACAAACCATCTATCATTGCTCCACACTCGGTATAGTATGGTCCCTTTTTGTAGATGGCCCCCCCACTGACGAATTCTTAAAAAATGCCTTGTGTCTTTGGTTGGTATCCTAGGCAACACCAATTGTGAACCTTGTGAGTTTACTGCAAATGAATTACCATCTAGACAGCGCATAATGAAGGCAGGGGAAGTGGGTGACAAACTGGGCCAAACAGCTGTGAGATCTAGTATTCTAAAAAAATTAACTCAGAATTTAGATTGTACTTGTGTTCCAGACAAGGAAAATTGTGAAAAATATATTATGGAGAAATTGTTTGTTAATAATGAGGGATGCAGAGAGATTGAGAAGAACACGCGCAAGCAAAATGAGTGTAAAGAGTGGTATAAACAGAGAAAATGTCGGTTGACTTCATCATTATTTGGTTGTGTAGTGAAGAGGAGAAAAACAATCTACCCAAAAACTATTGTGAACAAGATTACTAAGCCAAGTCAAATAAAGAATGCAAGTTGTCAATGGGGAATCGAGAACGAACAGAAGGCGTTGATAAAGTACCATGAATATAAAGATGAAATCAACGAGCATGTAGCTCTTTGCTCAGCCTGTGGTTTAGTGGTCAATCCAATGAGGCCATGGCTTGGTGCTAGTCCAGATGCTCTCATATTGGACAAGAGAGAAGAATCAATGTATGGAGCTGTGGAGGTAAAATGCCCTGCATCTAAATCTGGGATGAGTATCATCAATGCATGCAGTGACAAGTCATTTTGTTTAGAGATAGTAAATGGAAAGCCATGTCTAAAAAAGAATCATGTATATTTTTATCAAGTGCAAGGAGTTATGGCTATCTGCCAGTTGTGTTTTGTAGACTTTGTTGTATATACTGTAAGTGATATCCATGTTGAAAGGATTTATTTTAGTAAAGTTGAATGGGAAAAGTGTACTTTACCTGAATTAACAACTTTCTATTTTAATTATCTAATGCCAGATACTGTTACTGTATTATAACATAATTATATGTTCACAAAACATAATTTAAATAGTGGACACACTACTAACTGTACTTAATAAAGTCAGAAAAATACTGGACTGAACTGTGTAGAGTCATATATAGTAACATACAGGGCCGCCGAGATGGGGGGGGGGCAAATTGCCCCGGGTTCGGGGGGCCCTAGAAATTTTTTGTTGGGTCCCAGTCATTTTTTTGGGTGAAATATTTCCGTGCAAAGGGCAAGATATTGGGGTTTTTTGGGCAAAGTACAGAAATTTGGTATGAAAAATTGAGGTAAAGTGCCTGGAAAGCAATTACAACGTACTCATTCGGAAAATGTTTTGCCCTAAAAGAGTTGTCTACGGGGGGAGGGGGAGGGGGGTTGTTGTCCGAAAAAAAAATTTCAAAAAATTGGTTGAGAAGGTGTTTCAATGAATAACTCCGTGCAGTCGATTATGACCCTTGTGTTTGGATAACTCTCCTTAAAACTTGGTGGTGAGGTTTCTCTCACATAACTTTGAGAAGGCCAAATGGGTATGGACCGTAAACGTCTGTATAAGAAATCAAGCCAGGTAACCCAAATTCTCGACACATGGGATTCGGATATGTTAAACCTGTTGGCTAAGTCCCTCTCAAGCAAACCCAATCTAAACCTTACAAGGCACAAGAATAACTCTTCCTCTGGTGATAATGTCCTCCTGGGTCCACATTTTTCTCGATTTTCTGTTGGCTTTGTAGTATTCCAAGATCCAATATATTGTAACCTTTCACATGCAGGGCAAAGATAGTCATAAAATGCCTTAAATGGACTGTAATTAGAAAAGCCAGTATAAAACTCGATATCGCTATCATTATTTTTAATGTGGTATATAGAAAAACTGCACTGTTCGACTTTTCCCTTCAAATCGGATATCTTTTCTTGTTGTTCTTGATCTTTCTGCTGAAGGTTTTCAACCAGCTCTTCAAGTTCTAAAATTCTGTCCTCACTAGTGGGCTCATCTTCTATCTCAGGACTCTCTTCAATTGTGTTGTCTCTATTTCTGCATTTAGATGTTGTTCTGGGTTTCGGTTGGGTGGGCAGTAATAATTTTTGCACTATAGTTGGAACATTGTGAAGACATGTCTTCTTGCCACCCACAAAATGCTTTGAACAAACTCTGTGATGGTTGTTTGGTGTAAAATTAGCTCGTCCGATCCAATGCAACCACATCTTTCTGAGCTTTTTGTCAGTTGGAATTTGGTAATATGAGAGTTCTGGATTTCTTTTATAGTGTTGCTACTACATGTTGGAATACAGCAAGTTGTTCCACCTCCTTTATATTTTCTTTTAGAACATGCATTTTCTGTGTTGCTTTTATCTGCCTCCGATGAAGTACCCGGCCCAATATCCATCAAAAAATGTATATTATTTAAACCTATACCTTAATTATTTATTTCACTATTTACAAATTTAATCCTTAGGGCCTGCCTGGAGATTAAAATACCTAAATTTACTATAAATAACTATATTATATTCTACTACCTTAAATGCAAATTTAAAACGGTTTTTCCTACGTTAATATAACTACGAATTCAATATATTTTAAGCCTAATATTTTAATACTAAAAACCTACTTGTTTATTTTGACAGGAAATAAACCGACCACAACAAAGGAAGCAGAAAAATAAGCGACAACAGAGGCAAAATGATTTCTCTTTGGCGTTTTTACAAAGTAACGGAGCCGGGGCAGAAAAAACCGGTTTGAACTGCTTTTAGTTCGCGCCAAAACATTTTAAGGTCTCTTTAAAACATTGTGTTTGAGCGCCATGCTGATCGAACGATCGACAGACATTTTGTCATGAATTAGTCGATTTCAACAAGCGAAAAAATCGGCAGGAAACACTCGATCGTTGTCAAAATACGAGATATACATCAAGAAACAACACACACAAATTTGTAGGTTAAAATGGTGAGCTGTCCGATGTTTACTAAGCGCGCTCACCTTAAAACGTTGGGAAGGCCCTTCCTCCTGGAACGTATTTATGAGCACACTGTTCGCTCCTCTGTTCTTCTACAGGAATTTTCTCGTCCATTTTCGGTTCGATTTCGCTGTACTTGAGTCAAAACAAACTTTATAGCATTACAAAGTTCTCCCTTGTTTTAAAATTTTCAAACGTTACGAAAAAAGTGTTAAAAATAAACTATATTTCTCACATGCAAAATGCTCGCTCCACGGCGGCCATTTCGCGCGCAAGTGAAGGTTACCATTTTTCCCACGATGCTTTGGTAACATGCAAGTTGCCTATTACGAAGATCACTGCCAATATAAATCGGGTGTTATGTTAATTTTCGTTTTTTTGGCTTCCTGTTTCTGATCGAGTTCACAACTTGCATCGAATTGTGTCAGGATTTTTGAGCAATTTCTTTAAGCAAATAGCAAACAATGGAGCTGGTATGTGGATTTAAAGCTAAATACTTGAATAGAGTAGATATGTACGCAGATATGACGTTTGCATATCAGATAATAACCGATATTTTTTATATTGACGGGTCACTGGTTTTGACGAGACTTCAGTCTAAAAGCACTGGTTTTCCACAATTTTCTGAAAGTTTGGAGCGGTGTTTCAATTCTCGGAAATGTTGACACTTTATACATCGGCAAGCGAATTAAACTGCATCTCCCGTTTGTTAATTTGCCTCCAAATACAAGGAAATTCTGCTTGTAATGAATAGTATTGGCATTATTTTCACACTGATAGCTTCAGGATTTCAATCCTATTAATTACATGTATTTCTATTGCGCGCAATTTATACATGATATTTTGCTCTTTTTCAAAAGGTTCGCTCATTTAAAATTAATACTGGAGCAGTAATGCCTTCAATTGGCTTGGGGTGAGCAATTATAAGTTTTTTTAGGAAAATAGTTTGCTTCAATTGAGTGTAATGATGTATTAAATTGCATTATACATAGTTTCACAATAGAATTGTAATATTGTGCAATATGCTGTCATTGTTTACTGCATTTGAAATGGTGAACAAAACAATTTAAATTTGTTAAGGCCTAAAGGCCTTGGGAATCATAATACATGATCAAGAGTTAAAAAGGAAAGATAAGTTTACGGAATACAATAACTAAGACATGATCCTTACTAGACCTTTAGGAAGACCAGTTTAGAACTGATATTATAGAGCTATCCAGTATAAGTAATTAAGCTAGTTTAGTCTAGATTTCCTCCTGTAGTAACACTCACTCTGGATCAATAAGAGATGATCCTTACTGGACCTCTGGGGAGAACAGTTCAGAACTGGACCTGTCTGGTAGAGCTATCCAGTATAAATAAAGTTAGTGTAGTTTAGGTTTCCTCCTGTGGTACTGTAACACTGAATCAAATTAGAGATGATTATTACCACGGGGCTCTAGGATGCACAGTTTGTAACTGAAAGAACAATCCAGTATAAATAAAGTTAGTTTAGTTCATACAAACTCAGCTACAGTAAGTAAATATTAATGAGCCCTAAATCACTTTATCTCATGCAGAACATGGAAATCAAAGCCAGGCGAGGTGGGCGGTGCTGTCAAAGCAGCGATCAGAGCAGGGTACAAGCACATTGATTGTGCTGAAGGTTATGGTAACGAAGCCGAGGTCGGACAAGCTCTTACCGAGGTCTTGAAAGAACTTGGAATGAAGCGAGAGGACGTCTTTGTTACCTCAAAACTATGGTATGGAATGTATTTTTTCTACAAGAAATACATTTTACAACCATATATGCACAATTGACATTTGAGAATTATTTCCATTTATTGTAGGTGTAACAGCCATGCACGAGAGGACGTCTTGGCAGCCTGTCAAAAAACTTTGAAAAATTTGCAACTTGAATACTTGGATTTATATTTGGTAATTCATTTGAATTTGAATTTTGCAGTTGGTAGCTCTATCAGTTATGTTCTAAAATGTTCTCCCTAGAGCTCCAGTGAGGATCATCTCTTATTGATCCGGTGTTAATTACTACAGGAGGAAACCTAAACTAAACTAACTTTATTTATACTGGTTAGCTCTCTCAGTTCTAAACTGTTCTTCCTAGAGGTCCAGTAAGGATCATCTCTTATTGATCCAGTGTTACTACAGGAGGAAACCTAAACTAAACTAACTTTATTTATACTGGATACCACTATCAGTTCTCAAAACTGTTCTCCCTAGAGGTTCAGTAAGGATCATCTTTACTGATCCAGTGTTACTACAGGAGGAAACCTAAACTAAACTAACTTTATTTATACTGGATAGCTCTATCAGCTTTAAACTGTTCTTCCTAGAGGTCCAGTAAGGATCATCTCTTACTGATCCAGTGTTACCACAGGAGGAAACTTAAACTAAACTGACACATAACAGTTTGCATTGAAACACCTGTGGCTCTTTGGCTATAGCATGACGTGGGTATATATGAGCATATACCCACTTATATACCAAAATCGATTATATTCATGAGCATGCTCATATACAGTATATACCAAAATCCAGTATGCTTATCAGCATGCTCATATATTTACCAAGATATAATGTACTATAAATTATGCCTGTTTACTGCATACTGTACCTTATAGCCACAGCAGTTAGTGGCTATAAAGGATACTTGATAATATAGCGATGGCAGTTTGTGGCTATAAAGGATACTGGATATCAGTATACCTTATAGCTACGGCAGTTTGTGGCTATAAAGGATACTGGATATCAGTATACCTTATAGCTACGGCAGTTTGTGGCTATAAAGGATACTGGATATCAGTATACCTTATAGCTACGGCAGTTTGTGGCTATAAAGGACACCAGGTACTGGATTTCGGTATACCTTATAGCCACAGCGGTTTGTGGCTATAAAGGATACTGGATTTCGGTAAACCTTATAGCCATGATAGTTTGTGGCTATAAGGATACTGGATTTTGGTACACCTTATAGCCACAACGGTTTTTGGCTATAAAGGATACCAGATTTTGGCATGTTTGTACCACAGTGGTTTGTGGCTATAAAGGACACTGGATTTTGGTATACCTTATAGCCACGGCGATTTCTGGCTATAAAGGATACTGGTTTTCAGTATGCCTTATATGCCCATGGTGGTTTGTGGCTATAAAGGATACGGGATTTTGGTATACTTTATAGCCACAGCAATTTGTGGTTATAAAGGTTACTGGATTTTTGTATACCTTATAGCCACAGCGGTTTGTGTTTATAAAGGATACTGGATTTTGGTATACCTTATAGCCACAGCGGTTTGTGGTTATAAAGGATACTGGATTTTGGTATGCCTTATAGCCATGGTGTTTGTGGCTGTAAATAAAGTTAGTTTAGTTTAGGTTTCTTCCTGTAGTAATAGTGGATCAATAAGAGATGATCCTTACTGGACCTCTAGGAAGAACAATTTAGAACTAATAGAGCTACCCAGTATAAATAAAGTTAGTTTAGTTTAGGCTTCCTCCTGTAGTAACACTGGATCAATAAGAGATGATCCTTACTGGACCTCAAGGGGCTATAAAGAATACTGGATTTCGGTATATCGTTCAGTCACGAGTTGTTGACAAGTCCGGAACAAGTTGTTATCATCTTGTAACAAGGTTGATGAGGCCAACAGACTCGCTACAAGTTGTTCCAACAAGTCTGATATCGTCTGCACGTAACAAGTTTTTAACAAGTTGATGACAACAAGCTCGTAGCAACTTGTTACGAACAGCCTGTATTAGTCTTGTTGGAACAACTTGTAGCAAGTCTGTTACCGTCATCAACCTTGTAACAAGGTGATAACAACTTGTTCCAGACTTGTCACAACAACTGGGAACAAGCAGTGCGAACACATCCTGACATCGGCTTGAAAACAACCTTGCTTACAATTTGTTTGCAGATCTGTAACAACTTGTGCGTTTTTAGTTGTCGACGTACTCGTGGCGATACAAACTATATCGGAAGAATTTTTTGTAAATAATTATATATCTCTTTCTTAGATACATCATCCCTGCACATTTGCGAACGGCATGCGATTCCCGACAACACCTGAAGATCGTAAAAATGTACTTGGCTATAACAAGAAGAGACTGAGTGAGACGTGGAAGGTACTGAAAGTTATACTCTGCTGGAATTTTTCGTTAAAAGCTTCCAACTAGGATTTTCTTGTAGCTTACACATTGGTGAAGAAGATTATTTATTATATAAACATAAGTGTTACAGTATATATAGTTTTTGGCCACTGAGAAAAATGGTATTTAAACACACGTAAAAAATACGATATATTTACGTGTGAAAATATCATTTGTTGTAAAACGCATTGCCACAGACGTTTTATTGTTTTTCACCGAATTTTGTTTATATAATAAACAGAAAAATACATGGGTGCATGATTTCCACGCAACCATGCATTATTCTCTATTTAATTTGGCAACTCTGACTTTGGCGGCTGAAAATTTGAGAGAATTATAAAATTTTGTGTAATGAATACTGTCTTGCAACTGTCGTCCAGATAGAACTCGAATCTGACTCGACGACACTGTTGTAATTGTTGTGAACTGTTGCCAGTGTGTCGTAACAAGACTTTTGCGAAAAATTCCAGGAATCGAACCTACGGCCCTGTGATCCCGCTGCAACGCTCTAACCAACTGAGCTACAGAGGCCAGTTGTCCCTTTTCACATGGCAACCTTTTAAAATTTTTGAAACGGATTTTTTTCAGGGAATGGAGGAATTGGTACATAAAGGGCTTTGTAAAGCAATTGGGGTTTCAAATTTAACATCAGCCAAAATTGCAGCGCTTCTGGAAACAGCCAAGATTGTCCCTGGCACTAATCAAGGTGATGACTTGATCTGGATTAATACTGGATCTTTACTGGACTTCTAGGAAGAACAGTTTAGAACTGATAGAGCTATCCAGTATAAATAAAGTTTGTTTAGTTTAGGTTTCCTCCTGTAGTAACACTGGATCAATAAGAAATGATCTTCACTGGACCTCTAGGAAGAACAGTTTACAACTGATAGAGCTATCTAGTATAACTAAAGTTAGTTTACAGTAGTTTAGGTTTCCTTCTGTAGTAATACTGGATTAATAAGAGATGATCTTTACTGGATCTCTAGCAAAAACGGTTTAGAACAGATAGAGCTATTCTTCGTGCCTCCAACGTGAAGTTTGTTTGTGTTTTTTTCTTCAGTTGAACTTCACCCATTCTTGCCCCAGCCTGGACTTAAGAAATTCTGCGAGGAGAAAGGTCTGTTAATCGTGTTTCATAATCTTGGGTGTTTGATAATCAACCTTAATTCATTTTAAATAATCAGATTTCTTAAAAACAACAAAATTACTTTAATTCTTACAGGAATTATCATTACGGCGTATTCTTCCTTGGGGTCTCCTGACCGTCCTGGCAGTGGCGAAGCTGATCCTGTTCTTATGGATGAACCTCTGGTCAAAGAAATTGCAGCGAAACGCAACTGTAGCCCAGCACAGGTTTGTTTAAAACTTCTCAAACGTGGTGGTCCAGTGTAGGTAGTATTCTACAATGACCTGTCGTGATTTGTGTCTGAACTACTTGAAAAAGATATCTCAAACGTGGTGGTCCAGTGTGGGTAGTATTCTACAATAAGCTCTCGTGGTTTGTGTCTGAACTACCTGAAATATACATCTCAAACATGGTGGTTCAGTGCAGGTAGTGTTCTACAATAAGCTGTCGTGGTTTGTGTCTGAACTACCTGAAAAAGATATCTCAAACGTGGTGGTCCAGTGTAGATAGTATTCTACAATGAGCTGTCGTGGTTTGTGTCTGAACTACCTGAAATAGATATCTCAAACGTGGTAGTCCAGTGTAGGCAGTATTCTTCAATAAGCTGTCGTGGTTTGTGTCTGAACTACCTGAAAAAGATATCTAAAACGTGTTGGTTCTATGTAGGTAGTATTGAGTCTAGTATTCTACAATAAGCTGTCGTGGTTTGTGTCTGAAGTACCTGAAAAATCTCAATCGTGGTGGTCCAGTGTAGGTACTGTAGTATTCTACAATAAGCTGTCGTGGTTTGTGTCTGAACTACCTGAAAAAGATATCTCAAACGTGGTGGTCCAGTGTAGATAGTATTCTACAATGAGCTGTCGTGGTTTGTGTCTGAACTACCTGAAATAGATATCTCAAACGTGGTAGTCCAGTGTAGGTTGTATTCTACAATGAGCTTTATCAATTATTTAGGTGTTACTAGCGTGGGGAGTGAACTATGGTTGTCCTGTTCTACCCAAGTCGGTCAACGAAGGCCGCATTAAACAAAACCTAGAAACATACAACGTGAAATTGGAACAAGAAGACATGACTGCCTTGGCGAATATTGGCAAGAAATTTAGATATTTAATGATGAATTTGTTCTATATTGAGAGAATGACTCCAGAGAAGTACTGGGACGGAGAACAGGGGGTATAATGACTGGAAAATGTTTGACAAATTAATGGTATGGTGATTTGAAAATTGCACTTGTATGAATTGATTTTGATAATGCGCAATAAATAACTTGGTATTTTGGAGATGTGTTGTGTATATTTGGTAATGCGGCCTGAGCTGTTGCGGTACTGGAAAATTTCGATATATCGATATCGAAAAAAAATATCGACTATATCGAAAATATTCAAATTAGCAAAATTATGAAATGTGGTTTAGTATATACCGCATCACAAACAGCAAGATAAATGTTTACCACGTAAAAAACAGCAAAAAAACAAAGTTACGCGAAACTGGTCGAATATCAAAAGGTTAATTTACTATACAATATGGTCATTTTATGAATGTTAAAAAGATTTATTTGCTATTTACACTTAATATTCAAATAAGTGCACATTCCATCTTTATACAGGGTGTCCCAAAAAAAACGGAAACTATTGAAATCACTTAATTGTTAAATTTGAATGCCCTAACAAACAGCTGGACGTAATGATGCGTAAAATATTGACAAGGTGCATGTATTAGAATTTAGTTAGGAATATCTCCTGGTAAAGTGCGCGATTTTCTGCTCCTGGGAATTAAAAACAGCTTCTTAAACAGTTTCTTTATGCATAAAATTTACTTATGTCAATCATTAATACACTCGTGGGAACCAACAGAGCGCTAAGGCATTCAAATTCTAACAATTAAATTGTTATTGGTGATTTCAATAGTTTTCGGTTTTTTTGGGACACCCTGTATATATGTACTAGATAAAACATGAGCAGCCGATCTGTATCTGATATAAAAACTCGATCGAGCCGAAGGCGAGAGTTTGTATATCAGATACAGATCGGATGCGAATGTTTTATCGTACTTAAAAAATGACCCATCTTATGAGTTCATTGGCGAAGTAATTTTAAAAATAAACATTGTCTAAGCCGAGGAAATCAAAGCTGAAGTTTATGTAAATCAGGACAAATCTTTATCCGATTTACAAACATTGTCATTGATTAAACATTCACTTCTTTTGTATTTTCCTTGTGAATTATTAATAAATTTTTTAAGAGTCATCAATTGTTTTCAAGTGGTCGGTAGTCCGATTGTACAGGGTGTCTCAAAAAAAACCAAAATCATTGAAATTGACGTATTGTTCGATATTCAATGCCCTAGCACTAAGTTAATCCCACGAGTGCATAAAAGATTGACATAACTGCTATAATGAATGGTAATACTCAGCGTAAACTTGTTATGTCAGGCATAAAGTACTAAACCCACGAATGCATATTACGCATATTACAATTTACGAAGCATTTTTAAATTCCCATGAGCAAACAAACGTTCACTTTACAAAGATATTTTAATTTTTTAAAACAAATTAATCACCCTGTCAAAATCCTTTGTGTTACGGCATTGAAATTCGAACAATACGTTATTTCAATGATTTTGGGTTTTTTTGAGACACCCTGTACAGGGTATATAAAAAAAACCGCAACCTCGGAATTTCCCAAGAAATCGACATTGTTTTAAGGACAAAAGATTTTAGGTGCCTGGGAATTTAAAATAGCATAACTGTCAACATTAGTGCACACACGAGTGCATAAAGCAAAATTTATGCATTTATTTAATGACAACAACAGTAATATGATCTATTAGCAATTCGATTTCAATTCCCAGGGGCCTAAAATCTTTTATGCTTAAGAATTGCAAAGTGATTTCTTAGGAAATTCCGAGGTTGCGTATTTTTTATACACCCTGTATATGGTCTTTTGTGATAAACACTTGCCCGTGCGTGTTTTCTAAATTTTACAGGGAATAATTTCGATAAAACTTTCGATATTTTTCAGTGTTTTCGATATTCGAGATATCGAATATCGATATTTTTTGAAATTTCGATATTTATCGACTATTTCAATATATGATTCTATCATTTCTCAGCCTTCCAAGTCATTTCGCTTAAAACTTCAGTTTAATATTAAAGGACTGAAAGTTTTTAACTCCTTGAAGAATTTGTCTGGTAGAGATTTATATAGTATAATTTTATTCGAAATAATGTACACTGTCATATGTCGAATATGCATATTATAGAGTACATGCATTATCAGTTTTGTTTTTCAGTAATATTGATTGCGGCTGATACTGTATTGTAAATCTATATTTATGCATGTACTGCATAAATTGCTTATCACAATAGCTAGAAGTGTCTAAATCGTTTTATTTCGTCCATTTAATGTTAATGAAATGGCATTGAATATTTTGTCGATTGCTTTTACCGTTATTGCTGTTATATTATGAAAATCACCCGCTGCATGCCCTTTTAACTTTAACTCAAAGCCATTGCCATTGGACATCGATTTTCTTCTATTGGAGTATTGGACACTGATTTTCCATTGGATATTAAATATTGCGGTTCAGGTGAACAAATCATGTCATAACTGATAATAAATAAAACATTGTCACAGTTACAGGGAAACTGTGTAGACGCACACAGCTTGAGATAAAGGTTTCCGTGTGCAGTCTGAAAGAAAAACTTGAATCGAGAACGAACGGTTCATGTTCATGAGAGTTTTTTATTATCAAGCGTCAGTACGAGTGGACTTTAAGGTGGCTCCCTAGGGTTTTTTAATTTACTACACTATAGTATTCAGGAGATTCTTGTTTCTTTACTTTACATGATATGAAGACGAAATTTATTGGACACATTGACAATGTTCTCCTGAACATTGCAAATTGCTACTTTTGTGTTAAAAATATGTTGTCATGGCAACAGCATGCTTAGAATAAAGCTCAAAATTTGTCTTTTTCAGGTCATATTTTAAAAAGTTCCTTCGGTGAAATTTTTTAAAACTTTGCATAAAAGATAATACTTGTATAATGAACTTTTCCCCTCAATTTAAAAAAATTAAATCGATACGTTTCTTAGAAAATTTAAAAAACGTCAAAAATCAATATTAAAAATTTTCCTATGGATTTAATTTTAAGAGAAAAGGATATTGCACTTGTTGTACCGATATTAAAAAATGTGCAATGTTTTAAAAAATTTTACCGAAGGATAACGGAGAAATTTGGGATTAATTTTGGCAATTTTTACTAAATTTTTACGCGAACAATTTAATACCCCAACTGACGTGTACATGCATTCTGCATATTAACAACAAGGCATGACTTTTTTGAAATCACAAAATATAAATTATGTTTGATATACTGTTTATAACTGTGTCGGTTAGTGGTCAACTAAGCGTGGATTATACATGTAAAAATGGCAAAGATATTTAGGTAATTACCGGTTATGACTTCTTGGTATTAATTTGAAAAATGTTTGTCAAAGTTCGTCCCGTGCGAGTACTATCGTCGGATGTTTTCGCAAAATGCCCGTTCAAATTTCAGTTTTTATAGCGGTATGTTTGGAGTTTCGGCCCTGCTCATTTCACCCGTAGAGGGCTCATTATTTAAGTCATCTATATTGTCATAAGTGCTGCTAGATTGTGGAGAAAACACTGGAAATTCTTGAGGAAACTTTATATCCCAATGTTCACGATCGAACCTCGCGTACGGCGGTTCAAAAAACATCCAGAATACCGCTTGAAAAAAAACAAGTTTACATTATCTTCTTTTGAAACATCACATCCAAGTATCGTTTTGGCTTTTACAACTCTTTTATGCTTTCAACTAAAGCAAAGTTCACACTTTTGTTTCAAAAAAGAGTTCCGTATAAAACACAACGTTCGTTCGTATTTTGAAGTCATACGAGTTTTAGTTTACATATATACGAAGAACGTAACCCTCGGAAACAAAACCCTAGGGAGCCACCTTAAGAGGATAAGGACCTCAATTTGGGATATAATAGGTACGTGGGTTGAATATATCTTCATTTCTGTGCTTAGGTTTGTACACTCTGTAACTGCAAGCTTTGTAATTGTCTTTGTTGGTCAATTATATTTGCTTGTAGTACAGTTGTAATATAAAACTGTGGATCTTTGATTGCTTTAAAGTTTAAACATAGTCACAGAAATAAGACGGATATAGAATTGGCACTCCTAAATTCTTTGAGCCCAGTGAAGCGAGGACGAAAGTTGATGAGATCGAGTAGGCAGACAAACTAAAGGTTTGATGAGTGTTGCAACCACGTTTTAACTTTAATAAAATACATGATAGCGTTGGGAAAGCATTACCATGCCCTCTCATCGTCGATTATATTTTTACGAAAGAAACACCTGCCTAAACTTGAATTTACTTGTGATAAAACAACACTTTTAGGTAACGTAAAATGTAATTTGTCCCCTACACCGGTCCTTCATCACATCCCCTGCCCATATATCTTGGCCGGGTTTGCAAGATGTTTTCATTTTTCGGTTTCTGTTTTGCACTTTTAATATGTCTTTAGTATTATTTGATGTATACAATTCCCTAGCTAATAAAGTAGATCTATTGCAGCTAGATTTTCACAAATACCGAAGAGTAAGAGCATTTTAGCATGTGATCTAGTGGGAAGGTCTACCAAATGTCATCAATAAAGGAGAACAAGTTCACTAATAGATCAGATTTGGCATTCAATATCATAAGAAGTCAAACGTAACTGAATACATATAAAATGAACCTTCCCTAATTTGTTGCTTCTATAAGAAAAGAGCCCAAAGTTTGAAGACGCAATTGTTGAATGGTCTCAAATAAAACGTCTTTGAAAATTTTTTATTAGTCTAAAGGGTATTTTGACACGTTGGCAAAGTATTTTGCATGGTTAATTTTTCAGTCTAAGGAACTTAAGGAAACGTGGTATGTGTTGTTTCCATGCTGTGAAAGGACAGTATATTTGCCGGTGCATGGTATGTTGGCTTCCCCATGGTGTTGTTGTCAGTCTTGTCAATGGTAATGGTTCTGTCTTTGAACTGCTTCGGATCCTATGATTAAACTGTTGTTCAATTTTTAGGCTTCATTAGAGATCAAATTCGATGATGAGCGTTCTAACTCTCGTCATTCGGGGATCAAAAACTATACGTGATCGTGGTATGCATTTAAATAAATCTGTTCAATTTCACTTGTTTTGTTCGCTATTTTGTTGAAGGGTTTTATAGATGAAAATTTGAAGTGTAAATTAACTTTATACATTTATTAGGCCAAACCAGAAGCAGTTACCAGGCCCTCTGGCCTCGGTTAAAACCCTTCAATATTTAGTTCATCACAGAGGAGAGATATACAGAGAGGACTGAACACGCAGGCAAATTATGTCACGCCGACATATTAAGTCTATTAACTATATAAAAATAGATTAATTCACTATTTTATCAAATTTTGATAATGCAGAGGAATAAAATTATGCATATTGTAGAAGTATTTACGTTTTTTCTATGCAAGAATTATCAGTTTTGAGGAATTTATATCATTCGATGCTTTGTTTTTATACATGAGCATCTGAAATTCCCAGCCAGTGCATTTCACGATTTTAATAAGGAGTAGATAGGGAAAAAAACAAACTTTTGCAAAATAAAGTTATTCTACAATAATTTATTAAACAAAATGTCCATGGGTGCCTCTTTTTTTTTAAAAAAAAGCGATTTTCACCTTTCGAACGGCGTATTCCCTATATTTTGTTATGAAATTTCAGCGACGGCACTGGCTGGAAGATTTTGCGTGGCGCGTGGAACGTGTGACACAAAAATTCAGGTTATCGAGTATCAGTTTCCTCTCTGTATATCTCTTCTCTGTGGTTATATCGAGTGAGAGGCCTAAAATACTGATATTCACTTTATTTTGGTCTTATGGTCTAAAATGTACATTGCACAAATTTATTGGCCACTTTAGAATGAGCGGCTCTACAGTACAGACACAGATTGTTTGGTTCATAGGCATTTGATTTCATTTATATTTGGTAATATTTAGATTTTGAAACAACTTTGTCTTGGCTGCAGGGAGGCAGATACTATTTGCAAGGCTCTCAAAAAGGTAACACATTTTCGTTAACTGTGCATGTTCCAAAGTCAACACCGAGTGTTCAATAGGTATCATAAGTAGGTATCATATTGCTGGTCGTGCTGAAAATTTTCAATAAAAACTACACCGAAACAACCGAAATATTTCAATATTTACAAATATAAGCCATCATTCCGTGTTTACACGGCCGCCATATTTATCTTTTCAGCATAATCAGCAATGTGACACCTTACTTCCCATCACCCCCTGCACGCATAAACTAAAAGCTGGAATTGCCTATTACGTTGGCCTTACCCTCATTCCAGAGACTCGTAAAGAACGGCGAGGCAAAAGAAACGCGAAGACAGAAGAACTGGTTCCCCCTCGGCCTCGCCAATTATATGTTCACTTGCACGAGCGATTCTAGACTTGCTCCAAGTCTCTCTTTCATTGTCATATAACACTATAGTGGATCGATACTATATGACAATGAAAGAGAGACTTGGAGCAAGTCTAGGGCGATTGTTGTTTGCGATTTTTTATTCCTTGCCTATGTGATTGAGTGTATTCATTCACAAATATATGAAAAGGCCTGATACTTTATACCTCATCACTTAAAAAAATGCTATTAATTAAAAATAGACATATTCACAGCCTGTGGATGTTCAGTCACTGCTTCGTTATAATGTGTTACTTTAGTACTGAAACATAGTATGCGCGTTATTCTTCAAAATCAAGTATGTTTATTTAGTAGAATATGCCAAAAAGCAGAGTTGCAACTGCAAATTTCAGTTATGCTCAGTATCCTCATTAATGTAGTTTATTATACAGTATGGCAAGCATCAGTTCCTGTGAAATAGTAGCCTGCATGGCAGGCGGTCCCTAAAATCGGGCAAGCCTGGGAAAGGCTAGTGTAATGGCGGACTATGATTGGCTGACAAGCACTTTAAGCGGTTCATTATTTCCCGTAATGACCGGCGGTCCATTACGTAAAAACGAACGCATGCATTTTAAAACAAAACAGCAAAACTATTAGAAAATTTGAAAATTACAACTTAATTTGTTATTAATAAGATATCTGCGAATGGTTTTAAGTGAAGGGAAGGAATACGTTGGTAATTTTTGTTTTCTTCGATCAAATGTGTACCACGCTACTAATTAATATGCATTTCAAATCATGTTTCCTTGTTTGTTTCAAGTATAATGCCTATAAATGCCGCAATAAACTTTTCATTAATCTTCCTTTCTCGGTCTTTACAAAGAAATATCGGACCTCGGTTTTTTTGTATACAAACCTCGCTCTACGGGCTCGCATACTGAGGCAGTATCGGTACTCAAGACATGACAGAGCATGCAAAAACTGTAGGTTTTTCTAGAGGAACAGGTGAACCTCTAGATAACAGAGGAAGAGGGAACCCCCGTTCAGGGCAGTCCGCTCGTTGATATTGAGTACTAGTAGGACTGGTGACTAACTATCGGTAGAGGGTACTCAACTATGAAAAGACTGACCCATCGAGTCTCTAGGTCAGGTCATTCTGGTCATATTTATGACTTAGATGACCTGTAAGATGCACTTCAGGTGGCGAAGTGTTGTTGTTTAACAGAGGTTTTTATACACTTTTAATACACTTTTGAAATGACCAAAACGCACATGAACTGTAACAGAAATTCTTGGAGAAGAGAGGACCATTGTGTATATAAACGTGAAGGAAAAACCTTCAGCAGAATTTCTCATTGGTTTTAGATTGAGGACTGCATCAGTTGTTCACATGCTAAGTTGCCAAAGTTCAATTCTTTAGACATTTTATAAATATCGTCGTATCAAAAGATATCTCATCCTTCTCCAAGCTAAGTCTTGAACATATTAATCCATTAACCACAATTTATAGCCACGCGTAAATTGAATACTTTTATGTTACGCTCATTTGAATGAACCCAAAACCACATCTTATACGCTCTGAGCATCTCAACGATTGTGTTCGCTTCTCTTGTATCTGAACTATCAGTTAAAATAGCGACAAATTCTTGGAAATGTTTTAAAAACCACTGAAGTAAATTGCTTCGCCATGAGAATTAGCTAAAGTATTTGTTGAAAACTATAAGTACTGTGTCCAGCAGCTCGTTTTGACTGCTTGCTTGAATATTAAGGTACGTCTACACGCTGCGATTTGTCGGCTACGATTCGTATTCTGGCGTATGAAAATTAGTGCTGACACTACAATTCCGGTTTCATTTTCATGTCACGCAGTCACGAAATATGATTGGTTAGGAGGTTAGGGTTAGGGATGGGGATTGGGTGAGGTTTCGTGATTGCGTGATATGAAAACATAACCGCAATTCCTCTTCGTTACGTTTATGGCGAAATTTGAAATACAACCTCCGTATGCGTGCTTACTCGATAGCATACTCCAGAATGCGAATTGTACCTTTAGTCGCTCTTTGCATAATATAATGACCGCAAAATCCACAAAAACCATCATTTATATACTGTATTTTTAGATTTTATTGTCTCATTCTCGCATAAAGACAACAAAGTCAAAGATGGAAATACTGGCAAGGTAATTAAAAGTGGTCCTTAGCCGATTGATGAACACCAAGCACACTTTCTTAGTGCCACGATGAACAAAAAACAAAATCTTTGATTTATATTAAAAACTGTTGTAAATGGTAAAAAATTCAGTGGCAGCAACGAACCACAACTAAGGAAGCCAACCTGTTTCAAACGGGGAAATGACTTGTGCTTATATTTCTAACAATTATTCAATTCAAACTACTTTAAAACCCAGTATTCAATATTCCACTTCCACCCTCGAAAGCTGAATGTTTAAGTTCTCCGCCATCTTGGATTATTGTGGATATGCATGTTACGAGCAATGTCACAAGCCAGGCTAGGCATAGTGTTTATCTCGACAGCCATGCACCGCTCAATATGGTGACATCAAAACTTAGTTCTTGCACTTCACTTGGTGGAATTAATATTAGGATGTTAGGGTTTGTAATCCAAGTGAGAATATATACATTTTAAGACCTAACCAGGAACGACTGCGAAAATGCAGCACAAGGTCCTCTGGTAGGAATCGAACCTACGGCCATGCGATTCCGGAGCAGCGCTCTAACCAACTGAGCTACAGAGGCTCAGTTAGTTAGAGCGCTGCTCCGGAATCGCAGGGCTGTAGGTTCGATTCCTACCAGAGGACCTTGTGCTGCATTTTCGCAGTCGTTCCTGTTTAGGTCTTAAAATGTATATATTCTCACTTGGATTACAAACCCTAACATCCTGACATCAAAACTATAGACCTTTGTAGCTGTTTCAAATTTGGAATTGGGTGACAACATTTTAAATATCTATTTGTTGCTAGCGCTATTCAGTGACTCAGGAATCAGTGGCGCCGCCAGCCTGAAAAAACTAGGGTGGAAACACTCGCGCCGCGAAGATCTCCAGGTGGAGGGGGGGGGGGGGGTTGTCCGGGGGCATGCTCTTCCATGGCAAAGACAGTGCCAGGAATAGTTCTTTAAGAGGGTCTGAATGGGGTTAACTGACTACTGACATTTGCCTGAATTTTTGACTGACAACTGACAAAATATCCTAACTGACAACTGAGAAATGATGAGAAAATGATGAGTCAGCATTTTGCAGTAACTGACTACTGACAGCTTGCAAAATATCGTACTGACAACTGACAACTGGCTTAAATTTTAGCTGACAACTGACACCCAAAGACCCTCATTAAGACCCTCCTTTAAGCACATTTACTCAGGTCAAAAATTGTTCCAAGGTGGTGGACAGCTGTTCAACAACTTTTTGTGACAATTTTTGTTGTTGTTTGCGTCCAAGTCCAATTTGTTGCAAGTTTTCACGATTTGTGACAAATTATCCATGATCGAAAACAGCCAAAGTTGCTATGTACTTGAGAAAAACCTTGTCGAAGAAAATTTGTTTTGAAACTTTCGAAGAAAAGGCTTTTGTGATGACAAAAAGATGGTTCGTAACCAAATATTTAAAATATAAAAATATATTTGTTTAACAGTCAGATCTAGCCGAGCTGATTGAAACTGCAAAACGGGCTTTGGCAAAAGGAGAATTAGAGGTCGCTGTAAATTACTCGATTCAGGGCATTCGCGCAGTTATGTTGGACAACTCACACAAAAGAAGTCCAGAGCCGTATCGTTACTTAGCTGAAGTCCTAGAGAGGAAAGCAGAAGGCAAGAATTTGGAGTTGGCACAGAGACAACATTTTCTGCTTCAAGCTGCAGCATTGTATAACTTTCTGCGCAACTTTTTAAAAACAGAGGACATGGAAGGCGAACTGTCGAAAACGCTGTCGAAAATCGTCTCTTGTAAGCTACTGGATATCCAAGACAACATGGATGAAATGGTTGGAGGAAATCCTCTTCACTGTAAATTTGATTCAGAGCGTAAACAAAATGAGCTGAAAATTTTAAGGAATGATGTAAAACAATCGTTAGAGTAGATAGAGTGCCGTAGATCGTCTAAGAACAAAGAATCGTTAAACAAATGTGATGTGCGACAGATGCTGAAAGATGAAACCGAGGATATAGAAAGACTATCTGATACAATTTCGGTTAGAATGAAGCAGTTCTTTGCAGCGGTAATAAACGAATGTTTAGAGTTACTTGGAACACCACCTTGTGATCATGAAGTCATTGTGTTTGGGTCTTTAGCAAGAAATGAAATGACGCCATACTCCGATTTCGAATGGGCCATTCTCACAAACTCAGAAGAGGAAGAATGTAAAGTTTTCTTTCGAAATTTAACAAACCTGGTTCATTTGCAGGTAGGCAAAGTCTTTGTATAGTCATATAATAATATTCAGTAGTCATGTTAACCCTCGTACAGATGAGAAAGTTTACCTTCACAAATTTTATTTTCTCGTGTGTACGGCAAAGGAATGTTTAACCCATCTACCTATATGTGTCTTGTTAACTCATTGAGTCGCATTGCGCAATGCTTTATTATTTTACTCTGTCTAACACCAGACGATTTTACTCTGTTTGACTCCGGACGCAACAAAACTTGTTGGGTTTTAGTCTATTCGATTTACACTATTCGATATTTGCCTCGACGTTCCGTGTCTCGGTAAATATCCATTACGAATGATTTCTAAATATATTTTCCTCCGCCCATATGTTTTGCCCTATTCTCTGGTTGCCTATCCCCGTTTTAAGATAGTCTCAAAGTATAGCGAACTTCGTTCCAAAGTTTTGAATTACTTTTGGAAGTTTGCAATTTCCCAACGAATTTCGCAACATGTCGTGGAAACCTTATTTGAAATCAATACAATAGTTGAGGGCACGAAAATGGGGAGATAGTGAATAAGTGAAAAAGTATAGAGTAAAGAAAGGAGAAAGGAAGACATTTAGTGATGAAAAAACGGGTGAAAAACAAAATATAAGCGGACAAAATCCTGTTACGAAGCATACCAAAGAAGGAAATATATTTGAGCAATCTTTACCTTATTTTAGTTAATCAACCTTGGAGAAACCATTTTACCCAGTATGAACATCGAAGCAATTAATGGCTGGTTTTATGATGACATAACAAGAAAAGGAGTTTCGGTTGATGGTTTTCTTCCACAAGCGTGCAAGACGCCATTAGGAAATATGCCTTTAGGAAATGCGCCGGAATTTGAGCTGATTCATACACCAGAGAAAATGGCAGATTTCCAGAACAACGATTGGTATCGCAAGAATTGGAAATTAGGAGACACCTTGTTGACTTTTTCCCCTCTGCAACCGGATAAACACATATTGGTTGATGCTTATCGAAAGGACATGGCTAAAATCTTGTCTTTTCCTTGTGATTCAGAATGTTGTGAACATGATGCTTCGTGTCGTGCTTGGCCTACCCGGGGATCCTGCCGAGGGCTGAGAACTCTTCGCGAAGATGTGTCTCTTTATGGGGATGTGATGACAGGCAATAACGTCCTGGACGATGGGAAAATTTATGATGTCAAAAAGGAAATTTATCGTTTAACAGATCGTGTATTTTCTGCACTGGCGAAATGTTATGAAGTTGATGCAAGCGGAACTTTTGCAATACTTGACAAACTGTGCGAGAGGGAAATAATTTCATCGGAAGCAAGAGATAATTTCACAAGTGCTTCGACCATTGCAATTAAGCTGAGATTAAGTACTTACCTTAAAACTGGAAAACAAGGGGAACAGCTCATGGCAAGTTCAAGCGAGGAAACAGGGAAGTTGACTTCTGTTTTCTATATGCCAAATAATGAAGAACTGTTTCACATTTTCTTCATTGCCATTCCTTTGTATAAAGAGTTGAAAAAGTTGAAGGCAGCCGGAAACATACCGACGTCGCTTACACATAGTTCATTCTATGACGATTCTGACGTTACGATGGGTCATATATATTGTTGCTTGTTAAACTACGACGAAGCTCTTGAATGCTACGACCGTGCTCTTGAACAGGACCTAGAAAACCTAAGTATTGAAATCCGTCGTATAAGTATTGCACTCTTTATTGAAAAGGGCACAAAAAAGATGGGTAAAATTCAAGAAAATTTAGATACCTTGTTGTGCAAGATAAACCAAAGTTGGTCTGAGCCGCATCAGGAAATTACGCCATTTGTCAATCGTTTGGACTTTGAGGAAAATCGGCAATTGCTAGAAGTATTGCTTTCGGCTTTCTCGTTTTTTAATTGTCCTAAATATTTTGAATTGGCGGAAAAGATTGCAATGGCATATCTGACGGTAAAGGAAAGAAAATACAGTGCTGCAGGAGAACTACTCATGATGAAAATTGCGTTTGTACATTTTCCCAAGACTATTATTCAGCAACATATTGACGCCATAACTTCTGGAATGACATCTTTGATTGATGATGAAGGCTTGAGCACTAAAGGTATTGGGTCGTTAAATAGACTTGGTGAGTTTCTATTTAACAGAGATAAAATTGGCAAAGCTTATCGTTGTTTTCAAAGAGCACTGAGTATGGAACACCTCCTCTACGGAATGGTTCCAAACGTAAATGTGATGACATCGTTATATTTTCTTGGGAAAACCTCATTATTTTTGTTCATGTATGGGGAAAGCAAATTTTACTTTGAGTCGTTGGTGCAACTGTTTGAATCATATGGCGGACCTACCGCTAGATTAAAAATTAAGGATACTTATTTGCAGTTGGCGTTGTTGAGCATCGAAATGGGATATTCTGCAGAGGAATCAGTGTGCTACCTCGAAAAAGGCTTAAAGATTACCACAGGCAGCACAAATGACGCAGAATTATCTTTAGATTGTGCCCTTTACAATAAACTAGCCATCAGATGGTATGTTCAACTCAACCAAGAAAAAGCTTGGAAGTATATTTTGGAATCAAAAGCCTGCCTGAGAAATATTGTTGGAACAAAAGCCAGAGTAAAGGTGACTTACTTAATCTCGTTGAGATTATTGCTGAATTCAAGAAACCAAATGAAAGAATTAAAATATTGAAGGAAGAAGTTCAAAAACTCACTTCCCAGTCTGAGACGAGAGAAAAGGTCTCGTGTCTGATGCAGCTTGGCAACTTTGTTTTAAGCAAGGTTTGGCGTCAGATGCTGAGAATTATTACAAACAAGCGTTAGAGGTTGTGGTTGATACGCTGGATAATGAAAATATTTTTAATATGTTGGAGTGTAGTTTTGGCATTTCAAAAGCCATTATGATGGATAACAACAGGGTATCTGAAGCAAAATTTATTCTGAATCTAACATTCATTTCAGTCGAAAAATTACCTGCGAGTTTGAAAAAATTTTCTTTTGTTTGGTATATGGGGAAATTGTACGAAAATCTTCGTGATATAATTTGCGCTCGACATTGTTTCGATAAAGCCCTCAGAACGTACAAAGAGCTATCGAACACCACCGGGATACTCCCGCTCATGGGATCTTTCTTAGAGCTGTAGCTTGGAAACTGGGCAAAGAACGCTTGTGCTATGATTGGCTCAGTCGACCCTGAAATTGCGATGCAGGCTCAGCGAATTCATTATGATCGCGCGGTTGAAGAATTACGGCAACATGTAGCAACCGGACAAGTTGACTCGTTCGTTGTTAATACGTTTTTAACATTGGCTCTAAAATACATGTCAATAGACTTAAGTGAAACTTTAAAAGTTAGTAAAATAGCATGCGGAAAAAATAAATCAAATGAGATGGTCTCCATGATATTTGGACAGCTTTCGAACGCGTACTGCATGACAGAAGATATGCAAGCCGCTATAAAGTATAGAGAACTTGTAATAAGAATGAAGATGGATCTGCATTCATCAAACCCATTTCATGAACATATATCCCTGAATTTGATGATGTTGGCCTTTTATTCCTTCCAATGTCCCGTTAGTATTGACACTGTCGAACGCGCTTATATACGAATTCCTTTTATCTGCTCAGAAGGACACGGCTTCAACAAACAGTACCGCAAAGGCAGCCGCTGCCAGATGTTTCACTTCTCGAGGCATATTATTATATACTTCAGGTCAGCTGGAAAAAGCTGAGACTGTGAACGAGATGGCAAGTCAGTTATTTAGCGAAATTCACGAAAGTATTGAAAGAGAAAAACTACCGTGCGAAACAACGTGCGAAATCATGAAAGTAATATTATCATCGAAGGAGATATTATCGTCAGATAAGAAAAAACTTATCGAGTCTTTTTGGGAAGCAATTGTTGCTTTGCGGCTACAATGACTTCCGCAAACTGTAACACTGGTTGGGAAAATGTATTTATTCCAGGTTCCAATGGTGTGATGTCTCGAGAAATTGACTCTTCAGATGATAAGAATATAGACCTTCCGACACAAACAGTGGCCCAAATTAATCTCCCTGTTGAAGTTGAATCATTTCCTGATGCTTCACTCAATCCAGAGTCATCCATGGATGTAAAACGACTTTTTTTGTTAGATGCTTCCGAGTATAACCGGAAGAAAGGCAATGTCCATCAGGCTGCAAAAATATACACTTCCTATCAAGCTGATCAGTTATCTTTTTATGAAAGCTGTCCCTATGATAAGGTTGAAGATTTAATTAGCGATGCGATCAGAGCGAAAGAAGACAATAGACTTAATCGTGGCATTAAATCTTTAAATATTGCTTTACAGCTGCCATCTAACTGGAGACGAAAAACCAAAATGCTTAAACTGCGTGGGGAATGTTATTTATCCAGGGGCGATTTCCGAACCGCTACAATTAATTTCAATGAAGACGCTGCCATTTATTCCAGCAAGACAATGGAAAATTGTGATGATCTGTGTGAATATTCAGAAGTGTTGATTGGTTTAATAAAAAGCGAGATGCTGTGCCAGTTTGTAGCGGGTGCATGGCTGAAATGTCAAGAGGCGATAAAACTGGTGTCTAATCATGAAACATGGAGAATCGATACATCTGCAAGCGATGGAGTTGCTTTACCTTGGAGCAAAATGCCTGGACATTTTGTCAGAAAGTGCAGAAAGTAAAGCTAAGATGCTTACCCAAGCTTGCTCTTTGTGTCAACAAGCTATTATCCTTAATCAAACAAAGAACGCCAGTGAGCTGGTAGAAAAACGTGGAAGCTTGAAAGGTGAAGAATTTTTTACCTTGTACATTAAAGTGCGACTATTGTTGCCGGCCGTTCTCCTTAAGTTACGTCTTAAAAAAGAAGCAGAAAAAAATTTGAAAGACATGGAGGAATTTTGAAAAATGCTGTCGTCAGGTTTAAATTTCTTTGTGCGAAATCTAAGACTGGAGGCGGGCCTGAATCTTCAAGAACATCTCGTCGCCTAGTTTCGTGGACTGGTCGAGTGTTTCTAACCGAGATTCTAACCGAGACCTTCAGCAATGAGAACATTCCTGATTCTTACTACAAAATACCTGAGTATGTTATGTATAGAAAGGACAGAAAAGGAAAGGTTGGTGGTGGAATTATGATATATGTAAATAAGAGCGTCGAAGCAAAGCGCAGAATGGATCTGGAATCAAAAGATATTGAATCTATATGGATTGAAATTTGTCCGCACAAATCTAAGCGACCATTGCTAGTATCTGGTGTTTACCGTCCACCGTCTGCCAAAAAAGAATATAACATAATTTTGGGAAAGAATATCGAGAATGCATATTTGGAAAATAAGGAACTGGTAATCTTGGGTGATTTTAATATTGATTACTTAAATCCAGATTCCTTTTTAAAACACGATCTAGTAAAAACACTTCTGAATCTAAATCTAACTCAACTTGTCAAGTGTATCACCCGACCAGTGTCTAACACGTGTTTGGATCACATCTACTCAAGTCACCCAGATAGAATGCATAATGTTGTTACACTAAATGTTGGCTTGTCCGATCATCTCCCAGTATTCGCTCTCAGGCGCTTTAAGAAAACCGGAGAGCAAGGTGCAGCAGGCACTAAAATACATGAACACACATCACTCAAATACCGAAATCTAAAGTCCCTCAATAATGAATTGTTTGCTAAAGATCTTTCAGAAGCCCCGTGGGATTCAGCATTCGTGTTTGAAGATACTGATGACATTGTTGATTCGTGGTATTCCATTTTTACTAATATCCTTAACAAACACGCTCCAATAATATCGAAACGAGTTAAACGAAAGATCCAACCAAAATGGTTTACAAATGATATAACAAATGAAATTCAAATCAGAGACAGACTTCTAAAACAAGCACGTGCTTCCAACAACGCAAATGACTGGTCAATTTTCAAACTGGCCAAAAATAAAGTAACTCAGTTAATCCGTAATAAAAAGAAAAATTATTTTAAATCGAAAGTAAATGAACATCGAGAAAACCCAAATAAACTATGGTCATTGATTAAAGATCTATCAAGAGTATCATTGGGAGAAAACAACGGTATTCGTCAATTAAACGAAAACGGAGAACTTGTAACGGAAAGCAGAAGCATTGCCGAAATCTTTAACTCTTTCTTTGTTAGTCAACCACAACGTCTCTTATCATCTATAAAGTCTACTTTTTGTAACGAATCTCTGCTAAACTCTCTAAAGATAAAGATAAAGTTTGAAATTCCACATATTTCTCCAGAAAAGGTACTTCAAATGCTAAATTCTATGCCAGCAAATAAAGCAACAGGTGCTGATGGATTGAGTCCTAAATTACTGAAAATTGCTGCTCCATCCATATCAAGCTCAGTCGCACGTCTCATAAACCATTGCATATCCACCAACACCTTCCCATCCAGATGGAAAGTAGCCAAAGTCACCCCAATTTTTAAGAATCAAGGAAGTGTAGAACACAAACAAAATTACAGACCAATATCTGTTCTTCCGATCCTCTCAAAATTATACGAAAGATATCTCTACAAACACTATATTCACACTTATGCAATAACAATTTCCTATATGGCCTGCAATCTGGCTTTCGCAAACGCCACTCGACTGAAACTGCTCTAATTCGCTTACTAGACCAAATCCTTCCTGACCTTGATAAAAACCACGTTACTGGCGTTGTTTTCGTAGACTACAGCAAGGCGTTTGACCTGATTGACCACCAGCTTTTATTGCAAAAGCTAAGCGCTTATGGAGTGGATGATACCTATCTCAAGATTTTCCAAAATTACCTCTCAGACAGGACACAGTTTGTAGAAATTAACGGCTTCAAATCATGTCCATTATGTATAACTCATGGTGTCCCTCAAGGTAGCATTCTTGGCCCTCTTCTCTTTCTTGCTTTCATAAATGCTCTACCTCCAAACATACCTAATTCAACTGTTGATGTATACGCAGATGACACTACTTTCTCTTCAAGTTCCTACTTCTCTGTCGCGTCGACTGAATTACAAGTTAACCTTCAACACGATATAGACCAACTATGTCAGTGGTCAGACAAAAATAGAATGGTACTAAATGCTGACAAAACCAAATCAATTCTTATTACTGGTAAACGCCTTAAATCCCGAATGCAATTATCTTCCTTACCTCTTACAGCAAGCGATTCAAATATTGAACTGGTTTCTTCGCAGAAATTACTTGGTGTAATCATTGATGAAGACTTGACTTTCAAAGAGCATATAAACAAACTTAGTAAAAACCTTAGTAAAAAGATCGGCCTGCTGAGAAAGATACGAAGATACTTACCACTACTTGAGAGAAAGCTATTTTACAACGCTGTCGTCAAGCCAGTTATGATGTATGGTAGTTCTATTTGGAGTTGCTGCTCGCGAAATGATCTGCTTAGAATTTTCAAATTACAAAAAAGAGCGGCTCGGGTAATTTTAGGAACTGACACTTCCTCCAGGTCAATAGCCAATTTCAATAAACTGAACTGGATACCTTTTTATGACGAAGTTAAAATTAACAAATGCACTTTAGTTTACAAGAGCCTGCATGATCAAGCTCCGCAGTATATTAAGAACTTATTTAAAACAAACAATGAAATTAATGGTAGACAAACTCGTCATGGCGAATATAATCTAGTGTGTCCTAAATATAATTATGCAACTGAGGGAGGAAAATCTGTAACGGTCAGCAGCATTAAAATATGGAACAATCTCCCGAAGGATATTAAGACGAAACCTAGCGTTAATTCCTTTAAGTTTGCCCTTAAAAAATACTTCTTAGAATCTTATAAGGGCATCGATCGCTTTGAATTATTATTGTGATCAGCAAGTTGTACTGTATATAATTTGTATATATAAATTTATAATCCTAAGATCTTTTACATATTTACTCTAAATAGCTTTTAGACGTTTTAAAGTAGAATTAATAACTTTGTATGTATTGTATATGAGGGCCACAGGTTTTTCAGTTATATTGCTGTCATGTGTTTTTACCCTCTTTAAATAAAGTTGTTCATTCATTCATTTATTATAGCTAGTAGTACACGTACCTGTATTGGTATGTAAAGTGTTAAAAATAACACAACCCCCCCCCGAATGAATGGATAGTATCTAAAACTACCAAAACTTGCCCACATATGCTTCGATACTGGAATATATGTAATTGGGCGGTATAAACTTAAAACTAAAACGTTTAATTACCAAATTCCAAACACAATTGGTCACCACCAAGACAATCTTTGCCAGAAACTATGGGACAGCTGCTGTAATTTCATATATTTTGAAAGGAATAGCGCCCCCCGTTCCCCCAGTTCAATGTTGGGCCAACAAAAATCTGATGTCTGGATGCGCGGCGCCAACATTGAAACGGATGGGGGGAGGGAGTGTGGAAAATATGTATCAGCAAATGGTATATTACAACCGAATGCGTGTGAAAACTAGATTGTCCCAATCTATATTGTCAAAGATTGTAGCTCATTTTACTCTTTAAAAATTCAGTAACCCGACCACCCACCCATACATAGCCATACGGGGTAACAAATTAGGGGGAGAGACAAAAATACTTCACATGTGGTGCTAGAGATGACTAGAGCTGGTGGTCAAAGTAAATGAAATATATGTTTTGTTATTAATTTTGCACAGTATTCACTGAAGAACAGGGTATCTCCTGACATTCGATCCGGTCAACATGCAGCATTGCCAGAAAGATCATGGACAAATATACTTTCAGAGCGCTTGCGGGGATAAAATTTAAATTCCTCTTTTTTTAAGAGGTTCAACACCTACTTGACCTAACCTATTGCCGGTTTATATATATCTTCCAAGTCGTCAGCACTCTCCCTTACTAACCGTAACAAGCGAAAGCGCCGGTATCAAGAAGCAACTCTATGGAACTCTCTTGCATGACAACGAGTCAGAATTCTAGGATTTCAAAACATTTAAAAGATTTTAGACACCATGCAGTCTTATAGTCAACAGCGACAAAAGAAACAACTCATCAAAAACTATAGTTAATGGGAAAAGAAAGGGAATAGTCATTCATCGATCCTTAGTTCATGTCCAGCTTTTTAAAACACTCTGATATGGTGTAGACTCTTTCCGGGTCTGCAGTAGGGCCTGTGAGACAGCTAGCTTTTATCATCTCACTGAAATGTTCATTCATAACATAAACACGCATCAGGATTCAGGAGAGACGTAGTCCAACTTTTTAAAATACTTTGATATTGTGTAGACATTCTCAGAGCCTGCAGTAGGACCTGTAAAGCATCCTCTGTCACTACACTGCACCGCATCATTCATAACATAAACGCGCATCAGGAGAGACGTAGTCCAACTTTTTAAAATACTCTGATATTGTGTAGACATTCTCAGAGCCTGCAGTGGGACCAGTAAAGCATCCTCTGTCATCACACTGCAACTTATCATTCATAACATAGACACGCATCGTGAGAGACAGAGTCCCAGACCATGTGTACTTTTCACCAGGCTTGATCAACTCGGCTCTCCCCTGGAACTCTTTGATGGTGCATTTCATCTTTCCAGCCTCGCTTTGAGGTATAGTAAGAAGTTTTGCCAACACCACATCGCTCGTTTCAAGTACAGAAGCCACATTTTACCAAGGGGCGAGCACACTGACTAAGCCACGTATTACAGCTTTCAAAACTTCCCAGTCTACTTCATGAGTGATCCAGACATCTTGTTGTGTGTCGTTAACAATGGAACAGCTCGAGCCCATGTTTCAGTATCCTAGTGACAGAAGGCAGTAATAGCTATACTTTAAAAAATGCCATGCTGTGAACGGGGAGGCAGGGGCAAGCAGAAATACATAAAACAGTAGAATATTATAGTTTGCATTTGTACTTAATTTAAGGATTTTTGTGCCAACATTCAGTTATAAAATATACAGAGTTAATTGTTTTTACTTGCATATAATATAGTTAGGTTGGAGGTGTTTGTTGTTTAGACGTTTCATGAATAAATAAAGTAACTTCTCATTGAATTAATCTTAATGTCCGTTGTAACAGCAGCTAGAATTATATTTAATTTAATTGCTTTCTTGTTATTTAATTTAATTGCTTTTCCATCAGGCCGGTACGCTACTGTATATAAACATACACAATTAAACACTAAACAACTGTACAGGAATACGATGTTTAGGCATATCCTCAGTAGTCTAGGACTGGAGCCAATTGCTGCGCGCGCAAAAGACAATTACACAGTTACACAGTTACACAGCGGTTACACAGTTACACAGCTACACAGTTACACAGTTACACAGTTACACAGTTACACAGTTACACAGCTGTTACACAGTTACACAGTTACACAGTTACACAGTTACACAGTTACACAGCTGTTACACAGTTACACAGTTACACAGTTACACAGTTATACAGTTACACAGTTACACAGTTACACAGTTATACAGTTACACAGTTACACAGTTACACAGTTACACAGTTACACAGTTGCACAGTTACACAGTTACACAGTTACACAGTTACACAAATACACAGTTACACAGTTACACAGTTACACAGTTGCACAGTTACACAGATATACAAAACAAGATAAGTAACAAGCTATGAAACTAAAAACAGCAGTTTATCGAGATGGTTAAAGTCCTCGCTCAATTGCATCTCGGACACACAGTTTCAAAAGTTCGTGGATCTTTACAATCAATATAGAGCGTTTGCACATGACGTCACAGCCGCCATGTTGGTGATCCAATTCAAAATAGTTTAATTAGACTCTCTTGTCTGGAACACCAACATGACTGCCATGGCTTTTTTCAAATTGTACGGGAACGTATCGTGCCGGCCTATGGTCAAATATTAATAGTACTCCTTGTTAAACTGCTGTGAATTCAGTCCGTGTGCCGCAACACCTGAGTTCAGTATTTGCTTTGGCACACTGTCCGTTAACTTGTTTAATTGTACGATGCACGTGATCAGGGGATATCCGAACACCAAGATCATGTTCGTCCTATATTGGACATTTCGTCAATCGAAGTTAAAAAATTTGCTGACCAGACACAATATTTTTCATAATTGTAATATCTTATGGTGCAAGTATCACAAGTAATTGCATTGATATAAACTATCAAACCACAAAGGAAACTAGTAACTACACAACAGCAACTATAAGTTCACTTAGGCTATAGTTCATCCAGCCTAGTCCCTGGCCTTCCAAGCGCGGGCGAGTTACAGGCTGCCACGAACTTGCGGGCTGTCGGTTTCGCAAACTCCGAACTGGGTTCCCAGTCTCCAAATGATCAGCCTTATCCCGGTCAACCTGCAAACCTTGTCGATTTTCCCCTAAAATAATAGGGCGGAAGCGAGAAGGCCAGGATAGTGGTTGAAGTTCACCGAGTCGGTCTTCACGTCCAACCAAAATGCGCAATCCAAGTACATGCAGCGGACTTCGCAATTTAAAAATGTAAAACAAGTTGAATAATAGTGTGAAATTATAATAAATACCTTCAAAAACAGTGCACAGCTTTTACAATCTTTTGCTTTGCAGTCAATCTCTTACATAATTATATACGAACACGATGCATGCATTACTGATTAGGCCCTGCATCGTACCCAAGCGCTTTGGTTTGTTTACGTCATTAAGTGCACGCGGGACGGCACGCGAATGAGGCCACGCAAGCCATAGAACAACACATGGCGCCTGGGGTACTGGGTACAAAGCAGGATTAGGCCATTGCCACATATATGAGAATGGAAGTCATATATATAGCCACATGCTGTTCAAAATTACAAATATATTGCAATTTGCAAATCTATGACTTTTCATTCCCATGGCTTTATTCCAGCGTACATTTTCACATTTCCAGGATTTACATATACACGTATGAATCTATACAGTATAAAGACATTAGAATATAGTTTTCATTTGTTCTTAATACAATATTTTTTCTTAGTTGTAATACTGACGAGTGACGACACAATCGGCTACACACTAATCGCTTTCAGAAGTTGTTGCGGGACACATGTAGTTTTAGTTAAGTACAGGTCACACTACACAACGATAACGATACGATAACTTGTATACGCGCGCCGATTGGTCAAAAATTTATCGTTATCGTCCGGCTGAAAAAAAAATCGCTCAGGTGAGCGATTTTAAAATCGTTATCGTTATCGTCTAACGATAATTTTATCATTTTCGTTGTTGTGTGGACACTAACACAATTTTTTTGCCAATTATCGCATGTTTACAATTTATCGTATCGTTATCGTTGTGTAGTGTGACCGGGCCTTAAGTGGATTACATTTTACACTACAGTTTTGTACACACAATACCGCTCCGCTCACACCACCCACCACCCCCAATCAATGTTGCTTCAACCAAAACACATCAAACCTGACGAGAAATGGGACACAACATTGAACAGGGGGCGGGAGGGATTGACGTTTGTTGAAATTCAAAGGTTTTGTGCCATCTGTCCCAAGAGTTTTGAAACTGATTGTTCAAACAGAGGGATTTCTCCTAAAGATATAACGCAGGCGCAATAAATATTTAATTACTTTTTTCTGTTCATAACGATGGGTTTGCTTCGTTCTTGGCCGTGTTATACGACTTTATACGCGAGGCCGCCGGCAATCTTTGCTGCAACTTAGTATGCAATTTCTGACAAAGTTGTGTTATCTCAAAATTGGTCGTATAGGGAAGTTGTGAGCTTGGTCCACGGTTTAATTCTATACCGATATTTTCATTCCATTTCTTTCATTTTTCATTCCATAAGAGTATGTGATGTGGCTTTAAGAAATTAATTTCCATCCAATTGGAGGAGATGTTCTGAATTACCGCTGTGCAGTGCGTACTGACTCTCAAACTAATTTCATGCTTGTGATTCGTTCCCAGCCCACCTTTTTAAATCTCATTTAATTCCCATCCATTTCTTTTACCAAATCACAGTTTCAATTGTAAACTTAATAGTCGGCCAGCCGGGCTGACGAAATAGTTCGTTCGATGGCATTTTTTGTTAGAAGCTGGTAACCGCGTTAATTAGGTGAACTCGAATACAAGCATAGTTTTGAAATTGACATTTAATTAGCTTCGCAACAAATGAAATTAATAATCAGTCGACATACGTACAGCGTTTTCAAGGCGAGACTTTTTTCTATTTATTGGTTTACGGATTTTACTTGAAAAAAAAAAGGTCGGTAGGTCGGAAAAAAAATTTAAAAAAACATTTGTTTTTCAAGATTGTCACAACGATAACATGAGCCAGTAGTACTTAGAGGCAAAGGTTTACTTGGCGTGTACTTCATGTTAGAACCCTAAATTAACTAAAATTGACTATAATCGTAAAATTGTTGACATTATCTGAATATTTACGGTCGGTGGATCCGTAAACCAATGAATAAAAAAAGTATCACCCAAATGGCAAAACTAATAGATTAATATTAAACCGACAGTTAACTGTGATTAAACGTAGCAATAGAATAACAACTCAATATCGTATCATATATATAATGGTCGCGATAGTGGTATAGTCAATCACTTCTGTCAATGAGACAATAATTTTTCTTAGACTTAGCTGTAATTAATGTAATATCTTGTACAGGCAACACAAGCAACTGAACTGAATATAAACTATCAAGCTACAAAGGAAACTACATAACAACAAATAAATAATAAATTGCAGTAATAAATTTACGTGGTGTTTCCACAAACAAAAGGTATTATATTATATAACAACAACTGTAAACGTTCACCGAGTTCTGGCCAGTTCTCAGTCGGTCTTCGCGTCTATCTTTTTAAAATACTCGGAAATGGGGTAGACGTTCTCCGAGTTTAGAGTGGGACCAGTAAAACACGCTCTTTCATCACGCTGTAACTTATCATTCATAACATGAACACGCATGTGGAGAGACAAAGTACCATCCCATGTGTATTTTTCACCAGGTTTGATCAATTCAGCAGAAGGCATATCCTTTCTTTGCTCCTCCTCCATGGTTTTTAACCCTTCGTGAAAGAGGTGAACCATTCTAATCATATTTTCGATAGTGCACACCGAATAGTGTCCCACTGTATCTGACGTTTGGCCTGATGGAAGAATGAATTCCAAACCTCGAATAAGAACGCCATAGTTTGGTCCGTGGGCTACCCACACCGGTCACTTTTGGTATCGTTGAGAATTGTGCACCGAGAACCCATGTATGTCGTTCCAATGCCCTATAAGATAAAATATAGCCTGAGTATCCTATATATATATATATATATATATATATATATATATATAGGAACTTGATAATGATGATAATTAATGATGATGCTTTGAAGTTTATTCTTTCACTGCAACGAAGTATAATATCAGTCTATCGGACATATTTTCAATCGTCCCTCCGCAAGGTTTAACTAAATGAATGCAAAGTTCGACCGAATCACATTCTTCAATCGTCATCAGGGATGCCCTTTACCAGTATCAAGTAAGGCTGTTGATGGGGTATATCGTAAGTCGTGGTTCACCCAATTTCGGTTATCGTCAATCGTGTCCTTCCAAAAACTTAAACCTTAAACTCTGAGCGCGCAAGGGATGATGGGTTATTGCTTATTTAGACTCATAAACTTTGAAATTTGGCTTTCCAAGATTACCTATAAGACACTGAAAAAGAAGACTCACGACAGAAAACATACTTGCTGCAAAGGCATTTTTCTGAGTTTAAGGACCTAATAGGTAAAAACCCATCATCCCATGCGTGCTCAGTTTTGGAAGGACAACCTTAATTGAATAGCTGTATATCCAGTATGAATAGATAGTTCAGTTTAATTAGTTTCCTCTATAAGGACTCAGAGCCGGATTTCGTCTCGTAATACACTGGACCAGTAAAGGTCGGTGTTATACTGGGCTCTGCTGTATAGTTCTAGCCAAGCCCAAGGGTAGTTCACCATAACAGATGTAATAAAGCTAGCATCTATAGTAGAAATAATTAGCAGACGATCACGTATAAACATTGAATGCAATATCAACAAACCTAACAGCAGAGTGTTCCTGAATGAAATGAATGACTAATACGAGTTACTATATATACTGATGTTTATTACCAGCAATATTGCATAATATGAGAGTGAGGGCTGACTATATCACTATATAGTATTATACTAACCTGAAATTGTCAGTGGCATGAAAAGCCATCAATTGTTCTACTGCATGGTCTGTCGATTACGGTGGCCCACAGGTGTCAGTACACACACAAAATCGAATACCGAAACCAAAGTCAAAAACGTAATTCTAAACTTAAAACACTAGTCCAAATTATCAACTCACAATTCCAAATTATCAACTCACAATTCCAAATTCTCAACTCACAATTCAAAATTCTCAACTCACAATTCAAAATTGTCAACTCACAAATTAAAATTGTCAACTCACAATTCAAAATTGTCAACTCACAATTCAAAATTATCAACTCACAATTCAAAATTGTCAACTCACAATTCAAAATTATCAACTCACAAATCAAAATTGTCAACTCACAATTCAAAATTATCAACTCACAATTCAAAATTGTCAACTCACAATTCAAAATTATCAACTCACAAATTAAAATTGTCAACTCACAATTCAAAATTATCAACTCACAATTCAAAATTATCAACTCACAATTCAAAATTGTCAACTCACAAATTAAAATTGTCAACTCACAATTCAAAATTGTCAACTCACAATTCAAAATTATCAACTCACAATTCAAAATTATCAACTCACAATTCAAAATTGTCAACTCACAAATTAAAATTGTCAGCTCACAATTCAAAATTGTCAACTCACAATTATCAACTCATTTGCCCAGGCCACCAGTGTTTTCGCGCACAACATGGCCGTACAGAATCTTTTGTGGCTGCGATTGTGGCATGTTTTGTTCATCATGCGGTTACAACTTAGAGGAAACGTTTAATTTTTGCCCAAATTGCGGTACAAGAACTGCACGTCCATCGGCAGAGGGTGAGATAGATTCCACTACAGTGCATTCTGAAGCTGAGGGTGAGAAAGAAGCAATTGAAAGTTACTTCTTTGCAGGGTATGAATACGATACAATACTATGTTTCCTAAGTACGCATCATGGCATCACTATGTCATTGTCGACACTTAAAAGGCGTTTAAAGCAGTATGAACTAAAAAGAAAAACAGGCGACGAAGTAAGCGATAATGAGCTTATGGAGATTATTAGGAAAGAAATCGATGGGCCAAGCTGTGTTTCGGGATATAGAACATTATGGCACACTCTTCGTCTTAAATATAGAATGTGTGTTCCACGAGCTCGTGTGCAAGCATTACTGAAGGAGATAGATCCTGTTGGAACAGAGCAACGGAAGCGTCATAGGCTGAAAAGAAGAGAATACAAATCTCCTGGACCAAACCAGTGCTGGCATGTTGACGGTTACGACAAACTGAAGCCATTTGGATTTCCACTACATGGCGCCATAGATGGTTATAGCCGTCGCATGCTATGGTTGAAGGTTACAAGAACTAATAGTAACCCAGCTGTAATTGCTAAATATTATCATGACTGCATCGAGGAGTTAGGTGGTTGTCCAAGAATTTTATCAACAGACCCTGGCACTGAAAATGTTGAAATAGCAACCTTGCAGTGTTATCTGAGAGGTGATGGTACAGATGACCTTGCCGGTGAAAAGGCGCATCGTTATGTTGCATCAACAGCAAATCAGCGAATTGAGTGCTGGTGGTCCAGTTTGAGACGAAGTCGTACATCATGGTGGATAAACTTTTTTAAGGATTTATCTGAAAGAGGGGTGTACATAAGTGGTAACATTTATCATAATGAATGTCTTTGGTTTTGTTTCAATGAAATTCTACAACAGGACTTAGATTTTTTCAGGGTTCATTGGAACACTCATTACATTCGGCAATCAAGACACGATACAATCGCAGGGAAACCTGACGAACTTTTTTTCTTGCCTGAAACCTTTGGAGGTGAAGACCAAATGCAACCAGTTACCGATGCACAACTGGAAGTGGTAGCTTCTCATTGTGAAGAGCCTATTGTGGATAATGATTACCAAAGTTACTTTAATTATGTTGTTGACCTTCAACAGCTGACAAAACCGAGAAATTGGAAGGAATGCCTAAATTTGTTTGAACATTTACTGAATTACAACACCTAGTTTTTGAATCATTAGATCAGCTTAAAAAGACAGGAAAATAATTTATGCTAATTGACATTAATTAATCAACAACAATTTATGGTATATACTATGTAATATGGTTGAATTTCTATATTACTTTTTTCTATTGTCATGTTATAGTAATAACCGCAGTTAATTAATATGAACTTTTAATATTAACTTTTCAACAGGAATTTACAACAACTAAATTGACGACGCACTATATTAATGCGAATTTTAAGAATTATCACAATTAATTTGATGTGTCGCGAATTTCAGTTATCATTAATTAAAATTTGTTTTATTTAACACTAACTCTTTTAATATAAAAAATCAACATACAATGTAAACTAAAAACCTCAGTCTTCGTCATTCAATTCATTATCACAACCGATTCGTCAGTACCCTCATTGTCACTATTGTTATTAATTAACATTTTGTTTCTGTTGATGAAGATAAGATTCTCGTAAATATAATTAAATTTTAAAAGACCCAGAAGAAATTCGCGTTAATTAGATAATGTAAGTTTACGTCGCGTTAATAAAGTGCATCGTTAATTTCCTTCAAGGTAGATGTTACATCTTATGAACAAAAGTTATGCAAAACAACAATTAACATGTTGAGAAATCACCAATTAAGGGATGACCTCATCAAGCCCATAGATCAAGCCCCCTGTTTCTTCCACTTTGAATAATTTTACGTCAACTTCCCCTTTGACAATCCCTTCCCTGCAGCGTCCATGATTCTTCTCGCCCGAGAAACACGCCGTTATTCAGGATAAATTATTGTAATATCAGTTTTAAAGTAGGTAAAATTCATCAACTTTAGAGCAAGGAAATTTTGTAAAAAATAAGAAAAATTTGAGCAGTTGAGAAGGAATTTTTTATAGTGGAAGCACTGTGGTCGCGCATACCCATATCTTTAAACTACTTCATGTCCTTCATGTCTTAATTTTTTTATGTTACTCTGAGTCACTGACATGGGCGTACCGGAAGGAAAAAATTAGGGGGGCGGAAAGAAAATTGCCCGACTTTTCGGGATTCTGCCCGACTAGTACCAAAAAATTTTTCCGGAAAAATTATTTTGGCGACCTTCCCCCCCCCCCGTCGCCAAAAAAATTTCGGTCAGTGTACCATTTTAGGGGTCAAAAAAATTTTCCGGACAACCAATATTTTTCGGAACATAACACAAATTTTCGCCAATCACAAAATTTGCCAAAAAATTGACTTACTTTTAGACAAAATTGACAGAATTTGTCCCATTTTTTTTTATTGCAAACCAAAATTGCCCGACTGTTGATCGAATATTGCCCGACTGCCCAAAAAACTGGGGGGGGGCTGCCGCCCCCCCCGCCCCCCCGCCCGGTACGCCTATGGTCACTGAGTGTATAATATATCCACACCGGGCAGGCTGAAAAGTTAGCTGACCACGGTGGGAATCGAACCCGCGACCTTTGGGATACTAGTCCAATCACAGAATAGAAAATAAAATATATTCTATTCTGTGGTCCAATGCTCTGCCAACTGAGCTACGAGGCCAACGTCAGTTCGAGTGTGTGGTATTTCGGAACTACGTCTAGTACCTTCGATACCAATAACCAATGTGTTCTAATCTATGATCATGATTTTAGTATTATATTACGTTATATTCACCTGAGTACATAACACACTGAGCTATACTACATAACATCAAAACACACGGCAAAAATACTTCATGTCTGCCTATTATTGTGTCCCGGCATGTTGATGAGTTGACAATTTTGAATTGTGAGTTGACAATTTTTAATTTGTGAGTTGACAATTTTGAATTGTGAGTTGATAATTTTGAATTGTGAGTTGACAATTTTGAATTGTGAGTTGACAATTTTGAATTGTGAGTTGACAATTTTGAATTGTGAGTTGACAATTTTGAATTGTGAGTTGACAATTTTGAATTGTGAGTTGATAATTTTGAATTGTGAGTTGACAATTTTGAATTGTGAGTTGACAATTTTGAATTGTGAGTTGACAATTTTGAATTGTGAGTTGACAATTTTGAATTGTGAGTTGATAATTTTGAATTGTGAGTTGACAATTTTGAATTGTGAGTTGACAATTTTGAATTGTGAGTTGACAATTTT
>CACRXK020001325.1:0-50989 GCA_902702795.2 Paramuricea clavata | reverse complement strand
CCCCCCCCCCCCCCCCCCCATCACTTTTCTAATGATCCATCCCTTATTAGCTTTCGCTCCAAAAGTAGAAGTTCTGCTTATATACTTTTCGGGTAGTTGCATATCCTTCACACCGCAACTTTCTGTTGTCGTCTTTTGGCACCGACTAATATCCTCCAGTCTGGACCTCTCGCCAATGATATATATTTTCATTGTGTAGGATCTTCGCATACATTCAGTGGAAACTGTTCGGCTGGATATTACTGTATCAGAGGCAGTTGGACTAAAACACCAACAGACTACGTTACTGGTCAAGCATGTCCAGAAGGAAAGTACTGTATTGAAGGAACAGAATCCCCGGAGAATTGTCCTCCTGGTACTTTTGCTAATGTGACTGGTCTAAAAGCAGAGAGTGAATGTTTACCATGCACAGAAGGAATGTATTGTGATCGTCCAGGACTAGTGAAGCCGTATGGCAAGTGTTCAGCAAGATATTACTGTAGTGGAAGATCGATCAGTGCGACTCCGAATAACACTGTTACTGGTGGTGTGTGTACACCAGGTCATTATTGTCCTGAAGGATCACCTCAACCTCTGCCTTGTGAGGTAAGTGTTATGTCTAAGTATAATATATTTATAATATTAAATTATGTCTGGGTTTGAGCCAGGGCGTTTTCGAGTGTGCGTTCGAGTTTATGGACATGAGTGGTGAAATATTGCACAAACCGCAGTCCGCAGTCCGTGGTTTGTACACAGATCAACATTTTCCAGCTGTTTTGAGTTCTATTAAAGACGTGTGGAATCGAGATAGTAGCTCTCAAGATTGTTGGAAGGACATTAATACAATTATTAATAGAAATCTTTATATGTAGAAATTTTAATTAACAACCAGAAGTATAAAAACACTTTTGATTAAAAGCCAATAATGTAAAAAATAATAAATAAAACAAAAAACCGAAAATATCTTGAAAACTCTAAACATCGAATAACGCACGTAAACTCGAAGGGTGACATTTCGATCATCGGACCAATTGTAGATTCTGTGTCAGCAGTTTTAATTTCGGTTCTTCAGGTCCAGGTAGTATAATGATATGGAGAACGTATCATTGGAAAGCTATGAGACATTTACAAGAAACCATTAAACAAGACACAAGACATATTAACTTTCAAGTAATACCTTAATCACCTTTCTTCTATCCTGTTGAATTTGATCACATGTACTATATATAATTATTATAGGATGGAACATTCAACAAAGATTATCTTCAAGAAGAATGTCAGATATGTCCTGAAGGTTTCTACTGTGTTGGAGATAAGAGTCAAGATCCTGCTTCATGTCCTGTCGGGTTTTACTGCACTAACAGAACTGGCTATGACTGGAGACCTTGCCCTAAAGGAACTTACAGTAACTCACTTGGACTCAAGAAACAATCTGGTAAGATTCAGATCTCAATAATGGTATTTTATACAAACGTTTAGTCATTTATGTATAGCACGAACAAGTAAGTGAGACAATGATCGGATGCGATTGCGTTATAGTACTTGAACCACGAATGCATCTAAAGCCCCGTTTACACTACACTCAATTTTTGGTACGGCACGGATAAAATTGGTACCCGTACCACTTTTTTGGTTCTTGAACTACCTATTTAGGTAGTCCAAGAACCAAAAAAGTGGTACGGGTACCAATTTTATCCGTGCCGTACCAAAAATTGAGCGTAGTGTAAACGGGGCTTAAGTAACCAAATTTGCGAATGTGGTTCGTTTTAGCCGAAGAATTCGAAGCTAAAATTCATGTTAATCAGATAACTAAATCTTTATCCGATTTACAAAACATTAGTAAATTACGCAAGATGATTAGCTCACGATCCTGCTCACGATTAATGAGAGTGAGGCTCCCATGCAGGTCAAATGACGTAATTATCGAAAGGGTGTATTGAGTACGGAGCTTAGAACTGAAGTAATACAAGTTGTGTTTCGTATAAAAATTCTACCGTGGTTTGTATCTGAACTACATTACCTACATGAGATTGTTTTTCGAATACTTCAAACACAATAACAACGGCAGGTACAGTAATTGTAGAATACTACTTAAACTGGACCCTCACGTTTGACAGTCATGTTGTGCAATAAATATGTGATACAATTCCTCTGTGCTGCATGCATGAGTGTTATTAAAACAACGAGCAACTTTATTTGCATCATATTTAGAGAAATAATTAACATATGATGAACATCTCGGCTATTTTAGCCATTTTTGCAATGTTTAGAAGAAGTTAAAGATTTTAGGTCATCTGCTCTTGAATCTCTCTAAACGTGACCTTACGGTGTCCTTCAACGTTGCTTCTCTTGTCCTGAATGAGTGTGGGAATACAGACTTTAATACGCGTGCATGTACATGATATTGGGCTTATTTAACAAAGGGAATAAAAATTCTGAACTTTATTTTATTTCTGTTTTAGAATGTCGGGAATGTGATGGCGGTATGTACTGTGGATCTCCTAATGCCTCCAGTGTATCTGGACCATGTAACCCTGGATATTACTGTACTGAAGGATCAGATGTTCCGAATCCAGAACTCACTTCTACTGGAGTAGCTGGTCCATGTCCAGCCGGTAGTTATTGTCCAAGGAATACAACATCGCCATTACCTTGCCCATTGGGAACTTATTCAAATAAGACGCGACTGAAATCTTCTGATGAATGTGAAAAGTGTTGGTTTGGATATTACTGTGGTCAAACTGGTTTGACTAAATACTCTACTCTTTGTGATGCAGGTTTTTATTGTTTACGTGGAGCTAAAGTGAGAAACCCTGATGGCAGTGATGAGACGGGAGGACCATGTCCTAAAGGGAGTTATTGTCCTCAAGGTACAGGACGACCTAAAGGTTGTGAACCTGGAACATTTACTAACCAAACTGGTCAGTCATCATGTCAACTATGTTGTGTTGGGTATTATTGTGATGGTAATTCATCTGTATGTGATAAACCATGCCCCCCAGGCCATTATTGCCCGGAAGGAACAAAGTACGCAAGACAATTCCCCTGTCCACGTGGGTATTTCAACAACAAGTCGCGTGGCGTTGATGTCAGGTTCGTTTCATGTAATTCATATATTCATATCGTACTCATAACATGCAGCTTCGGACGTAGCCTCGTCTTAACATTATTCGTAATGGCCAATATAATTCAGGAGGTTAAAAGTTATTTCACATACTGTAACTCCGCTTTTTGGTTCATTGGTGCTGAAATGATCAGAAAAAAGTAAGAAATTTTGTAAAATATAAAATAATATTTACCTGTGTGTTTGTTTTTCCAGGGACTGTGAGTTATGTCCATCAGGGAAGTTCTGTAGTCCAGCAGGTAGAGATAAACCAAGTGGTGACTGTGATGGTGGTTGGTACTGTCTCCGTGGTGCATGGTCACCACAACCTGTACATCTTGGTAGTTGTTCATCTAATACCACATCTTGTTTCTGTCCAAATACAACAACTGGTGGGGAATGTCAACCTGGAGAATATTGTCCTCCTGGTTCATCACAACCAATACCATGCAAAAAAGGTGCTTCTTAATTTTCCTGATTATCCTTTATATTTTTGTGCTGATCGTGTTTATTGTAGTTGTCTTCTTAATTTTTTGATTGCCCAAGTCGTTGTGCAAGTCGTGTATTGCTTAGCTCAACTAAAAATAACAATATTTGGGTTAAGTTGGTATTCTGGTTATCTTTCAATGGGTCTAACCAGGATTTCCTGATTGAATTAACCATTTACTTATTACCTTTCCAGGTCATTTCTGTGAAACACCTGGCTTATCTAATGTCACTGGTCCATGCGATCCTGGTTATTACTGTTTGGCTGGCGCCCAAATTTCAAGTCCACGTGATAATATCACAGGGAATGTTTGTTACCGTGGTTATTATTGCCCGGTCGGAACACCAGACCCAATCAAATGTCCGGTTGGAACATTTTCCAATTCATTGCAAAATCAGAACATAAGTGACTGCGAGCCTTGCACAGAAGGAAATTACTGTGGAACGCAAGGTTTATCATCACCTACCGGAGAATGCGACCGTGGATATTATTGTCCCCCTGGGCAATTTTCCAAACGACCTGCAAAGTTTAGGTGTACACCCGGTCATTTCTGCCCTAATGGTAGTATTAGCGAGCGTCCATGTGAGTCAGGCAGTTACCAAGATGAATATGGTCAATGGGAATGTAAAGAATGTCCAGCTGGATTTTATTGTGATGCTACCATACTTAATGTTACTCAATGTATGCATGGAGTTCAACTACCTGCACCTTGTCCACGGGGATATTATTGTCCTAATGGTACTGCTGAATATTTCACTTATGGATGTCCAAATGGTTTGTACTGATCTTACTTTTTACATAAACAAAAAAAAATACGTTTGGTTAGTTGGAATGTGCATGTACGGGCAGTACAGCTGCTGACAGCTTATTTCATTATAACTAACGCCCAACACTATTTCCTTGATGAATAAATGCGTCTGGCGTTGTCTTTAGTTTCATATCTTCTGTAAAATGAGGAAGAAATTCACCCTTACAGAAATGAAATGGGGGAGAGTAGGTCCGCTCCTAACTGTATGCATCATTGTTAGCGTGACGTGTGCCAATTACCGTAGTAAGATGATTGAGATTATTTGCCCTTGCTGATTGATGTTGTATGTGGAATACTTAGAACGTACATAATGTGTGTAAATTTTATGTTTTCAGGTACGTATGGGAACGCAACGCACTTGAAGAGCAGTGATCAATGTACTCCGTGCCCTCCAGGAAAATATTGTTCTGGAAAGTCAAACAAGATCTGGGATGGAGATTGTGAAGCTGGATATTGGTGTGTTCAGGGAGCTAGTGAAAAGGCCCCTACTGATGGTCAGACCGGTGACAAGTGTTCTCCAGGGTATGCTTCTTTTATTGTTCTTGGACCTGTTATATAGAAAAGTAGTTAAAGTTAACTACAGTAAGTAGTTAAAGTTTTCTAGTAGTTCTATAAAATAAATGGGTAGTTAAAAAGTAGTTAAGTATTTTATACAACCGGCCCCTGGAATTTTAGCAAAACTAATGAAAAGTAATAATATCATAGAAAAGCGTAATATTTGCCTGCCATAATTTCAGACTTCTGATCAAATTCACAGGCAGTTTAGGCCGGACGAAATTGAAGCCTTCGTCTAGTTTCACTTGTTCACATGGGAATTTTGTTAGCTGTTCTCGAATTACTTTGGTCCATGCGTCTCGTGATGCGTCCCGCGTGAACAAGCTAAATGAGCACTTTAAAGGCTGAATGAGCACTCACTAAGATTATTGTTAATCATGGCCAGAAACAAAGGTCTGATTTAATGAGTGCCTTTGAATTTGAATCAGACGTTTAAAATTATAGATGTTCATAACACAGCTTCACTACCAACTCCTCGGGCTGTAATGAATTCCCTAATTTCGTAAGGCAGAATTCCCCTAATTTTTAGAAAAGCCTGCGGAGGAGGTAGGCTTCGTATATAATCGAAGCTTGCTGTTGCCAAGTAAGGTAACTACTCACTACAACTTTTTTATATCTTCCAAACCTTTGAAACCTGGCCAAGTTTTCTTTCCAATTAACCCCCGAATCGCTTAGCTTTTTTCTCGTATGGGTCGACGAAACTTCTTGTAACAATTCCTGTACTTAAGTTTGTTTTAAACGTTTTACCCATTTCTTAGATACTACTGTCCAGCTGGTACTGTAGTAGAACGACCATGCCCTATTGGAACATTTTCTGCTGCACGCGGTTTAAAATTATCTTCAGAATGCAAGCCGTGTTCACCAGGACAGTATTGTAAACAACATGGACTTAATGCTACATCGGGAAATTGCTCTGCTGGATTTTATTGCCAAGGAAATGCTACAGTCCCAACACCAGTAGACGGACAAACAGGTTTGTTCAAATTAGATACACGTATATAAGTAACGTGATATCCCGAGGATTCAGAAACTGAATTTTTATGTTGCAAAATTGTTAGTGATGTAGTGGTGACTCCATTTTAGTCATCGTTTGTTGATTGACCAAGTCGCAACCATAGTATGTATAAATGAATTGAGTGTGTTTACAGAGTAACTCAAAGTTGAGGCAAGCTAGTACATTTCGTTAGTACATAATACTGTTTATACCATATATAAAACGTCAAAACCTCACGCACATACGATATTAGTAATTTTAGGTAGTTTTCACAATGTTACAAGAGATATCTTTTGTGGAACTTGTAACGCAATTTGTTATGTGGAAATGAGCATGTATCTTCTCCATGCTTCTTCATTTTGTTGTTGCATCTTGGGAATGTAGTAAGGATAATTGTTCTGCGAATACGTTTTACACAACTTTGTGTTCTAGATTTCGTTGCAAGTTGCAGTAGATATGTCTCTGCTCTCACTGTCGGTCTACCCAACTATATATAATGGATTCTTTATTTATGACAGGTGACGAGTGTTCACGTGGCCATTACTGTCCATCAGGCAGCAGTCTTCCCAAGCCATGTGATCCAGGGTATTACGTGAACCGTTCCCAGTCTGCTGAATGTGATCCATGTCCTGCTCGATATTTCTGTACTAATCAAGTGAAACCACTACCATGTTCACCAGGTAAATGATTTGCATTACACATAGATATATACGTACTTTATATAATTGTGACTTACAATCTTAATTGGTGTATAAAAAAGGTAATCCAACTTTGCTATGTTATCGTGTGTTTAGTATTGAGTTTAGATTCATTTCTTCATTGTCAATAAAGATCAGGTCTACAACTTTCAAGTGATACCTTTCTTGTATCATTTCGAACAAAAATGCCCAAGTACGATACGATTGAAAATTGTCCGTCCAAATCACATTTTCCCATTTTTATGCATAAAATTTGGTATGAATTTTTGAACATTTGTCCACGTTCTCTGCAATCTGCAAGCTTCCACGGAATTTCGTTATGAAATTGCGCGAGTTGAATCATGTATCTTAAATTTAACTAAAACATGCACGATATGAGTTTTGCGTTCCATTCCCAAAGTTGGAAAAACGTTGCGGTCTTTTTAAATCGTATCTGGTCATTTTTAATCGCAATCCATGATACAAAAAGATATGATTTGTTATTTAAAAATCCGATCCTTATTCATACGAAAAATTAAATCTATAACTCAACACCTAAAGTTGGTTTACTTTTTTATGCATCCTGTGCAATAAGCAGCTTTATCCTTCGTTTTGATTATTTTGATGTGACCGTGTTTGTAGTTATTTATTACTAACGACACCAAAAACCTCGAAACGTCGAGGTATTTTTATCCTATAACCTTTCTTAGATCGTTTCCACAAAGTTTCTTAATTTGCTTAGAAATATTAATTTGTTAAATTATTCAGGTTTCTACTGTCCCGAGAGAACTGGCTTCAATTTACTGCCATGTCCAACGGGAACATTCAGTCCTAATTTCTACCTTTCATCATCTCAAGAATGCCTGCCTTGTTCATCGGGTTTCTACTGTGACGCTCTTAACAGTACAGTTACTAGCGGTCCGTGTATGAGTGGATTTTATTGCAGGAATGGCTCTGACTCACGAACGCCATCTGGTGGGAACAAAGGTAATTATCGCGATATTTTGTTCAAGGCATAATCAGACGTTCTACAATCATGCATGCTTAATAATATACACAGGAGACTTTGGCAAAATGTTAAATTTTAGATCTTGGAGCTTAGGCAATGGGAGTTTTGTATGAAAACAAACAAGTTAAAACAACAGCTAATCGAGAATACGATAATCCTGTAAAAATGCACGATACCATGCAGAAGTTCGGATATAGAGTACAATACTGTAGATTCCTTACTAACATTCAGGAATCCAGTATATATCCAGAATTCTTGCACTATACAAGGGCCGTTTGTATAAAACGCTTAACTACATGTTAACCTCTATTTTGTATTTAAATAGTAGTTAACTCTAAAATACGCGATTTTGATTGGCTGACTTCCGCACTAACGTAACTTTAATTACGTTTTTACACAACCAGGGGAGTGTGATTTGTTCTGCAGTTCTTATGTTTCAAGTTTTGCTTACCCATTTAATACTACCAATTATTCTCTTAATTTGGGTGTCACTTAATCTTTGTAGTACCAAACCTATAAACCTACCAGCAAATTTTGTATAATTTCAACCTTCTCTGCTATCAAATTGTGTGTTTTCCAGCGAATATAAGGATGTCGATCTCGCCAGAGTTGGCTGCTACAAATAGGTGATAAATTCTAATTTAAGTAAGCAGTTTACGTGAATTAGTAAACTTAGAATTATACTTTACCTCATGCTTTATGAAACATGATTATTTTTTACTTTAAAGGTGACGCTGGAATTTGTCATGAAGGTTATTATTGTCCGGACGGCGACCCATTATCACCCAGAGCTTGTCCGAGAGGGACATTTAACAACCTTACCCATCGTTCAAACGTCAATGAATGTGCACAGTGTTTAGAAGGTCATTATTGTGGTAAATCTGCCTTAAACTGGCCTTCAGGTGAATGTTATGCTGGCTATTATTGCAAGAAAGGTTCGTCAACACCAAACCCCTCTAATGTAACTGACACTGGAGGACCATGTCCTAAAGGTTACCGCTGTCCAAATGGAACGATCACTCCAATACCTTGCAGTCCCGGAAAATATAACCCGCGATCACGTCAAGATTCATGCCTTCCTTGCCCAGCTGGATATTTCTGCCCGAATGCTTCGTACGAATACATTACATGCCCAGATGGGTTCTTCTGCCCTAACAGTAGTGGCCATGCAGAGCCCTGTCCAATAGGCACGTATAAAAATTATTCATATGGAAATGATGTCAGTGATTGTAAGATGTGTCCTCCTGGAGAGTATTGTCCCATTTCTGGTCAAGCTAAACCACGTGGTCTCTGTGCTGGAGGATGGTATTGTCATGGAGGATCATGGGAAGAAAAGCCATTGAATGGTTCTATCTTTGCAAACTATAGTGCATGTCCTCTGTTAGGTGAAACTGGAGGATTCTGTACTAAAGGAACATTCTGTCCAGCAGGAAGTGATCAGCCTAAACCATGTACACCAGGTTACTACTGTGAAGAAGATTATCTAGATAAAGAATCTGGACTCTGTTCTCCTGGTTATTACTGTAATGGTAGTACTGTACATCGTAAACCAACTGGCCTAGATAATGGAGGGATATGTGAACCTGGATATTATTGTCCTGTAGGTAGTTCATACCAAGAGCCATGTTGGCCTGGAACATATGCACCAGAATATGAAAATCAACATCGTAATAACTGTAGACTGTGTGATCCAGGGAAATATTGCGGTTCATATGCATTATACAAACCTGAAGGTAACTGTTCTTTAGGATATTATTGCCCTGCTGGGGAGATCTTGAAAAGTCCACCAGATAAAGAATGTCAGCCAGGACATTTCTGTCCTGAAGGAGCCGGAACTCATGAACCGTGTCCTCCAGGTTATTATCAACCTTATAAAAGAATGGGATTATGCCATATCTGTCCCGAAGGTAGTTATTGTGATCCAGCTTATGCTAGAGCTAACTTATCTAGTGGTATCAATGCTTCAACACATGGGGTAGTTTTTCCTCTTGATTGTCCTCGTGGCTACTATTGCCCTAATGGTACACGCACAAAATACCAGTTCCCATGTCCAATCGGTACATTTGGAAACAAGAGCAAACTGACAAGTGTTGATGAATGCGAACCTTGTTTGAAAGGACATTATTGTAAGAAATCTGGTATAACTAAATCAAGTGGAGTTTGTTATGAAGGATATTACTGTACTATCAGGGCAACATTACCAAATGCTAATATAACAACAGATCAAGGAGGGCCATGCCCACCAGGGCACTATTGCATTGAAGGTTCTTATCAACCTGAGCCTTGCCCAAGTGGTACATATACACCTTTGTTAAAACAAGGAAGATTATCAAAATGTCTAGATTGTCCTGGTGGTAAATATTGTGCTAACCCTGGTCAAGCTGCACCAAACGGTAGCTGCCTTCCTGGATTTTATTGTTCAAGCCGAGCACTCAAACCTAACCCAGTGAATGAAAGTTATGGTGATATATGCCCACATGGTAGTTATTGTCCTCGTGGTACTGCTTCACCATTCAAATGTCCTCCCGGTACATTTAACAATCTTACAAGTGCTACCAACCCAACATCCTGCCTACCATGTACACCTGGTAAATTCTGTGAAGGATATGGTTTGACGTCTCCTTCGGGTGATTGTGATGCTGGTTGGTACTGCAGCAGAGGAGCACATAGTAAACGACCTACATCGCTCACTAATCTTGTTTACAACAATTCCTTAGACTTTTTGTGCCCCGCATATTTGGTGAATCAAACTGGCGGTATTTGTCCCATCAGCAGTTTTTGCCCAAAAGGTTCAGCTCAACCTGAGTCATGCCTACCAGGAATGTTCTGTGAGACAGAAGGTCTTTCATACCCATCGGGTAATTGTACTGAAGGTTTTTATTGTGCCCTTGGTTCCAACTCGTCTAAACCAGTTATGTGTCAAGCTGGGTATTATTGTCCGGCCGGAACTCCGCGCGAGGAACCTTGTCCACCTGGGACATTCAATCCTGACATGAAGAAAGGCTCTATATCACATTGTCAAAATTGTACTGAAAGATACTATTGTCCGTTACCAGCCATGACTGAAGTGATATTTAAATGTATGCAAGGCTATTATTGTCCATCTGGATCGATCCATAATGATACAATGGAATGTACATTGGGACATCGCTGTGAAAGTGGTAGTGCTCGACCTGACCCATGTCCTGCTGGGGAATATCAAGATAAACCAGGGCATTATAAATGTAAAGAGTGTCCTGAAGGGTTCTATTGTCCTGCTGATGGTGTTATAGTTCCTTCAAATTGTACCGCAGGTAAACCAGTTATAACAATTTATTTACTGTAAATTTTTAATAAAAAGAAATTTCGGTGTGGCAGGTAACATTGACCATGCAGATGGTCAGAGTATAAACGTTTCTGCAATACAAACGAAAACAAACTCGGCTAGTATCCTAATGGCTGAACTTCTCGCCCAGTCAATAACATATATTTATTAATCCTCACATCGGACTAAATCAACGCTCTACTGAAAGTCGTTTTCTCCGGGTGTAGCTGTGCTTCGTGATCCGAGACATGAGTGATAAGGTGGCTGCCAGAGGCGCCCTTAGTAAGCCTTCGACTAGCCTGTGTTCCAGTCCACTACACCATTGTAGTGGACTGGAACACAGGCTAGCCTTCGACTGGATCAGGTTGAGTTGCGTCCTTCGCAATTCAGCTTAGCTCTCAGCTGCAAGTAAGGATGATTTGCACACTCCCCCTCCCCACAAATGCAATATTATAATTTTCATCTGTCATGACGTTTTTACAGTTTCCTTGAGTTTTGGTTTTATGTTGTGCGTCATGGATAAAAAGTCGCGCGTCGTAGAATATCGTTAATTATCGTTTTTGGCTAATATAGTGTTATTCCTATTTTTTTCCTAATTCGATTCTGTTTTAGCAAAACTCCATGGTAACAGGACACAGTTTAGCATTTTTACTGCGTTTTTTATGACTTCAGTCTTTCAATGAACTTTTAAGACCTTCTAAATGTTTAAAATTATTTGTTCGTGTGTTTTATTGACTATTCTGATGCTAGTTCCGTAGCTTCATGTTGGCCGGTGTTATTGGCATAGATGGAGTGTTATTCTTCTTATTTTCGAAATAATAATAGATATGAAAAAATTACTCAATTCAAATTGGCTAAGAGCAGCGCGAAAGTGGTATCGAAGTGCGAAAAAATGGATTCAGTGCCAAAAAGAATTTCAGTGCCAAGAAAGAAATGTACGTGGCAAATGCCTAAACAAAAGTCACTTTAGACATTTGGGTAGAAGTTTTGAAGTGTTGGTGACTTCTGACAGTTGAACTTGTATTTAGTTGTAGTGCCATTCGAATGAGTGAGCAAATGCTTGTGCGCATTTTTTCATGTATATTATTAATAAGTATGGTTTCTCGTTTAATTTGGGAAAAAATTAGCCTCCTCTGCAGGCATCTCACCTGGAGAATCAGGTGGTCGAAATATTTTTTTCGACCCATTCGCAGGCTAAACCCATAGAGGTGCCTGCGGAGGAGGCAGCAATTGAACTCGTCCTCCGGACTATAGTGAATTAATTAAATTTTGTAATATTTACTATACTGAAGTTATATAGTGAAGTTATAACATTTTATAGCAAGGTCTGCAGTGTACAATATGTAACAGTAAAAACATGAACTGCATTATTCCAGGTAATTATTGTCCACGGGGTACCAAATCAAAACGAGAGCACCAGTGTCCACCAGGAACATTCAGTGATAAAGTTGGATTGATAAAGGCATCCCAATGTGATCCATGTGAACCTGGAAAGTTCTGTGCAGGATATGGAAACGTTAAACCATCTGGAGATTGCGCAGCGGGTATGACGCTTTGATCCAACAGTAATTGTTTTTTTTTTAGTTTTGTGAAACAAAATATGTATTTGAATTTGTCGCGAATTATTTTTGTTTCTTGGAAACAATTTTTTTCCCGCAACAACATTTTCAAGGGTACACTCTATGAACACCCTGGTTAAAGATTTCCTGGTTAATCTAAAGTAAACACTGTTTGGGGTAACTTAATTTTCCTGGTTAATGTAACAATAGTCCTGGTTATATGGCTGAATTAACCAACCAGGGATTCTTGGTTGATAGTCCACCTAACATCAGAGGCCGCGGAAGCATTTCGAAAGTGGAGGGGCATTGACCGAAAGGGGCACTTTTGTATATGACCAGAATCAAACGATTTTATGACGTTCACGAGCCGAACGAAAATTTTTGAAAATATGGAGTCTCTCTAACGTCGGAAATGACCTTTACAGAGTCTTTACTACTGCGAAAAGGGCATTTTCTTTCCAGAAAAAGAGGGCGTTTGTTCAAGAAATACTTTTTTCGTTTTTTAAATGGGGCATTTTAGCCCAGAAAAAAGGGCACTTTTTTCACTTTTAAGAAAAGTGGGGGGGGCACATGCCCCCATTGCCCCCCCGGTTCCGCGGCCCCTGCCTAACATAATCTGGTTAATTCAACCATTTGGACTGGTTATTATAAATATACAATAGCCTTCTCGATTCTGAGAAGCAAAAATCAACATTTCGAAGAAAACTTTTTGGTAATTTTTTTATGTAGTCGACTTGTTTAAAACAAAACATTTTGCACAATTTCTTTAAAAGTATTGCACTTAAAAGTATAGTTAAGTTGCACTTAAAAGTATAGTCGTTATCTATATACACATTCATGTTTTTTTTCAGGATTTTATTGCAAGCTAAATGCTTCTAGTAATACACCTGATGATCATATAACTGGAGGACCATGTCATCAAGGCAAATATTGTCCTGCCGGCTCGGTGGAAGGTAAAGATTGTCCAAAAGGTATGTTAAATTATATTATACCTATTTCCATTATAGATGTCAATCAGGATTAGTGTTGTGTGCCGGATTGCTAGAGGCCGCAGTTCTTTCTGGCGGAGCTCCGACGTTTTTTTGGTCTGCTGGAGTTGTGTTGCATGCTTTCTCCCAGCTCCTGCTGAAAAGTCAGAATGACAAGAAATGTGACAATTTCGTAGAATTATCGCTGGTTACAAATAATGGCAACATGGAATTTGTTGAAAGTGCATTGCTGTTGTGTCAAAGCATTTCGCCATCTTCGGCTACAGCAAACGTCCAAATTGAAATAAGTCATTATGTCTGTGATCTATCTATCTATGATCTATCACAGGAAAAATGGTAAATCGCAAGCGTCATGCTTTGATACGCTGTATCACGTCAGCTTACCTTGGGGACAAAATTGCATGGGCCGAATAATATCCGCCATTATCCGCTTGTAAACTGGGAACCAACGCAGCCGGAGATTTTAACTGTAAAGCAGCCAGAGCCGGTGCACAACACTACTGAGGATGGGAAAACCGGAATTTGCACAGCACTATACTGAGGATGGGAAAATATATAGCATTGTCTCAGCTCATCATTCGGTGGCATTCCAGTTATGCCCCGTTTACATTGATTTAACCAGCAATGTTATTGCCAAAAATAAATCGTGCAGACATTTTTATACATGCTCTCAATCGTGGACATAACTGGTTGAAACTACCTTTCCCTCTTTACAAAATCCTCATATCCTTTATTATAAATTCCATGTAATATCATGTTGCTCTTGTCATGAGTATTATGTCGTGTTAAACAATGTTGTTTACAATTCTTTGTTTGCAATGACGTAATTTTGGGATTTCAGTTGATGGGCAGGTATAACAAAAACGGCTATTTTAGTGTATTGATCGAGCTTAGAGACAGTTTAAGACTATGAATCACCGTTAAGTTTTTCTTGCTACAACCATTCTGATAGGCGAAAAATGATCCACAAGTTGTCTGATTGCTCGTCATTTGGATGAAAAGTCACGTGATTGCAAACAAAGAATACGGTTTACAATATTGAACTGGATGAGAGGGGGGTGACGAAATCTGTTTTGTCAAAATGTACAGTAACGTTGCAATATTGCGAGCAATGATCCCAAGCATTATGTCCAAGATTGCTGATGAAAGGTTGTGGTTACGTAAATTGAGTATCAGAATCTATACGAAGGTTTCCCATCAATAGACAAAATCAACTAAACGTATTTAACGGATTATACTATACGAGCAACAAATTGCTGCAAGTTGCAACAAAAGCAGATTTCAGTGCATGATAGTTGGAAATGTTTACGAATGTTGTCTCATGTGTGAACGGTTTGTAATAATTAACGTGCATTGAAATCTTTTTTGTTACAAGTTGCAGCAATTTTATTGCTTGTAGCCTTGTATTACTCCACCGTTGTCCAAATTTGTGAATTAGATAGCGACAATAAGCAAAATAGTTTTGTTTGTGCATTAATGCACATTTATTGTAAAAGTAACCGAATGTGTTATATTTTAGGAACATTTAACAACCAGACAGGTCAAGAGAATGTAACTAACTGCCTCCCGTGTCTGCCTGGATTTTACTGTCCGGATGAAGGAAATGCACTACCTACATTGAAGTGCACTGCTGGGTACTGGTGTAAAACAGGCTCACATACACCAACACCAAATGATACTTCGTATGGTGTCCGCTGTCCCAACGGTAGCTACTGCCCTGTGGGCACACCTAGACCCATAAATTGTCCAGCTGGTTCGTATCAGCCAGATTCCGGTAAAACGAGTTTGAGCGATTGTAAACCGTGTGAACCAGGAATGTATTGTGGAAAGTCTGGTCTTCATGCTGTCACGGGACCTTGCAACCCACGATTCTTCTGTATTGCCAATGCTACGACAAACGAACCTAGGGACGGTATTTCCGGTGATATTTGCCCGGAGGGGCATTACTGTACTCAACAAACATCAGAGCCATATAAATGTCCCAACGCAACTTTCATGAATCATACAGGTAATTTAATTTTATTTAACCATTAAGCTGCAATAGGCCCTTCTTTGTTAATTTTCGTCTGGGGACCACAATCATCACCGGAAACATGTTATTGTTTGTTTGTTTATGTTTTGTGGTGTTGGCGTGCAACGCGAAATTTGGATTTCTCTAACGGGTCCACATAAAATTGTACGCTCACAATTTGAGTTTTTTTACTAATTGTAGATGTTATTACAACTGCAACGTGATGTAAATCGTTCAAGAATAGAACTGCATATTTTGACAAAAACCTACTTACATCGCCCTCGCCACTTTGTTGTTGAAACCCAGCTTTCGTTTGATTGCAGCTGTCGTGACCGAGTCATAGTTACTGATTTGAAATAGTTCAGATATATAACTTGTCTTTTGTTGTCAACGTAGCCATGTTGGTACTCTGTTAGAGTGGCGACCTTGGCTTGCTCGCGACCGCTACAACCAAATGTAAAACAGGTTTTCAATTCATCTAATCTTATGTCATGAATTTTCTAGGTGCTAGTAGTTGTTACCGCTGTCCAGAAGGACATTACTGTACGAGTGGTTCAACAGCAGATATATGTCCAGCAGGTTATTACTGTCCTGAAGGTACTGGTTTTGATATCCAACCCTGCCCTGTGGGAACATTTGGCGAGAGAACTAGATTGGTTACAATCGATCAATGTAGTAAATGTACTTCAGGCCATTACTGTCAGTTTTCTGGGAAATCCAAAGTCACTGGACCTTGTGATGGCGGTAAGATTTTATTTATTGAAGTTGATGCTTGTCTTTGTATCGTCGAATGCTTGTCTTTGTATTGTCTTTACGACGCCTAAATATTCTACGAGTCCTCTTCTTTCCTTTACCTCATTAACCTCGTCTCTATGTAAATTCATCTCTTGCATCCTTCATAAGTAAATCTCAATAACTATCGTCTTAATTCTGTGACGTTCTTTGTCTTCCTGTGGTCCTATTTCCTCTTGCAGGTTCCTTTCATGCTCTCATAAGAATTGTTGTCATCAATGCTAATCAAATATCCAAACCACCTCATTCTTGCTCCCACTGTCTTGACTGTGTTTTCTACTCCACTTCTTCTATCTCGTTTTTAAGATGTCCTTGGTGTGATATTCCTTGTATCTATCAAAACATTCTGATCATAGTCCTTTCTAACGGCTTTTCATTCTCTTCCCCGGGCCCACATTTCGCCTCCATACAGGATCACTTGCCTGGTGATGGATACATTATTTCAGTACATTCTCATATTCGAAAATCGTGTAATTATTGTATTGTTATTTCATGTTCACAGGATATTTTTGTAAAGTTGGCGTTAACACTTCAAAACCGTCGTCTGAAAATACTGGCGTGGGAGGAATTTGTTATCCTGGATATGAATGTCCGGTTGGAACTGGAGATCCCTCTCCTTGTAAGCAAGGGTATTATGCTCCATTGGCTATGATGGATAGTTGTTTGATTTGTCCTGAAGGTGAGTGAAAGTAGAAACGATATTCTTTCTAAAGCAAATTGCTGGTAGAAATATTAGGAATGTTCCAGTACAAAATATCAGAAGTGTTCCAGTACGCTGATATTGTGTTATTTATGCTGTAGGTAAATATTGCAATGGTACAACAATTGTACCAGCTGACTGCCCGGCTGGTAGTTATTGTCCAAATGGCACCATGTTTGCAACGCAATACCTTTGTCCAGCGGGTACATTTAACAACGGGACATCTCAAACATCCCAGAGTTCCTGCGAACAATGTTGGCCAGGTTATTATTGTGAAGGTGAAGGTTTAAGTGAACCGAGTGGTGTTTGTGATCCTGGGTTCTACTGTGCTGGTGGATCAGCAATGAAACGTCCTGGTGACTTTGGTATTCTTGATTCTAGTGCTGCTAACATCTCTTGTTATTCGCAGTGTGTTTGTCCAGCCTTTAATACTTCCACAGGTACGTACAGAATATTTCTATTACTCACAGTTGAGTATTTCCGTCACTGCCACCGTGCACCGCGGGCAGTTATTGGATCACTCAATCAGTGAATTTATTGGTCGGCTTTTGACTGAAACTTAGAAAACCATTGGATGGAAAGTCAACGATAAACCTCTTACTTTCATGGGCAATGAACGAAAAGTTGACATAAAAAGCCTATTTCTGAGAGGAGCAGATTTCTACATAAGTTAAAGTTAAATTTTCCTTCGATAATTTTAACTTCCTTTATTGTATATTTAAGGTGGTATTTGTCCAGTTGGTCACTACTGCCCTAAGGCATCGACACAACCACTTCGTTGTAAGCTTGGTATGTATTGTGCTAATCGTGGTCGCTATGAACCAACTGATAACTGTACTGCTGGTTATTACTGTAATGAAACGTCTACTGTACCTAATCAACATGAGTGTCAAATGGGACATTTCTGTCCTGAAGGTACTGGGGTACCTGTGCCTTGTCCAGCTGGAACATTTTCCAATACAACCAAAAATACGAGGAGAGAAGATTGTCAGGAATGCGAAGGTAAATATAGGATAATGGGGAAAATGTGGTAAAATAGGATAAGGACTGTATTAAAATTTCGGTCGTTAATGTAGAAACTGATGCAGCCAATACCATGCAAGGACATATAAAGGCTTGTTCAAACGGACCCAACATTGTTGGTATAACACCATCCTGTTTAACAATGTTCCATGTTTTTATACTGCAAATTTTACAAATTGAACGGACCTTAATTTTGAATAGTCATATGACGTAAGATTAACATTAACATTTCTATAGCGCAAATTTACATGTGGGTATAATCAAATGCGCTTTACACCAAGTATTATACGCTTACCTAATGACATACGTAGCCAAGACTATTTTATCTTCACAACAATTGTGATATTCCTTTCTTAACTGTGTTACTCTAACCCACCCTGACCCTGTCAACCGAAGCACTCGGCAGAAACTCTTCACTCATTTGTAAACAAAATTGCATAAAATAGGTAAACCCAACCCCAATTTTTATCCTTACCTTAATCCTGAGACTAATTATGGTTAGTAATATGAGTGGTCACCCGGCAAATTTATCGAATTCATCTATAAATGTAAGATGGGTCCCAAAAAGTTGTTTCTCATCACAGATGCCAGTTCTCAAAATTAAAGGTGATCATTCACTTATTTGGCCAACACTATTCAAAGTGCTTGTGAAAACATTTTTAATTAATTTTGTGCTAAAACATGCGAATTCTTAGTTAGAACCAACACGTGGATGATTTAACGAATGAATTGGTAGTGATTTTATGGTATAATATTTCACTAGGTGGTTATTATTGTGCTGGAACACAGAACATCAACCCTACAGACCAGTGTGATGCAAGATATTACTGCCCTGGCGGTCAGAGTGTTAAAACACCAAGCAAATATTTATGTACTGCTGGTCATTATTGTCCACGTGGTTCAATAACGCCACAGTCATGTTGGAATGGTTCATATCAAAATGTAACAGGTCAAGATGGTTGCAATGAATGTCCACCTGGGTATTATTGTAATCCTGCATTAGGTCCTGTTGTTAATCCTTCGCCCTGTCCCACTGGATACTACTGCCCGGAAGGAACAACATTAGGGAATACCTTTGCTTGTCCTAAAGGTCAGTTTTAATAAAATATGAATAAACATAAATCTGTCGATTTTTGAAGATATAAAATCCGAAGATTTAAAAAGACCTTTTAAAAAGATTTTTAAAAGATTTTTAAAATTTTTAAATTTCGAAGATTTAAAAAGACCTTTTTGTTTGGAAGGTACTAACTTTTGCTGCTAGTTTGTTTTTGTTATTGATTAGCGCTAATATACCTTAGAAGTGTCACGCAATTTTTAATGTAGAGGACTTCTGGAATGCACAGTGCATTGTGGGATGCGTTTGGGTCAATAATTCATTGTTTGAAAATTACGTGACGTAAGCACTTCTAAGGTCCATTGACTGGAAGACAAAACTGGATGTAATTTGTTTGGGGATTATGTTTATTTACATAATAAGTCAAGGACTTATTCAGAGTAGTAAAACGTGTCTGATATTACATCTGGTTGCCTTGAGCTCATAAAATTTTGTTTTCATCTTTAGGTACATTTAATAACAGAACAAGAGCACAATCTATAGATGAATGCATTGAGTGTCCAGCAGGCAAGTTTTGTGGTTGGACTGGTTTATCTAAGCCCTCTGGTGACTGCTTTGCTGGTTATTATTGTCTGAAATCTTCCCAGTACCCATATCCTGTTATAAACCTAACTGCGCCAGCGAACTTTACGTTTAAATACTACAATGATCGCTGTCCACCTGGCTATTATTGTGAAAGTGGTACAGCACATCCTCAGAACTGTCCAGTTGGTACATTCTCAACAATGGGTGGTATTGCTAATGCATCTGAATGCGGACAATGTGAAGCTGGTCGGTATTGTAGTTTCTCAGGTCCAGTGAGATTGAGTCGACCTCCAAAATGTTCTGCTGGCTATATCTGTCTGGGCGGATCAAGCACACCTACCCCTAATGATAATATTGTTGGTTATAAATGTCCTCCTGGATTTTACTGTACTGAAGGTAATGAAACTCTGAGCAAACTGGTTTGCAGTGGTTCCACAGGGTGGAGCCACCTTAAACCAGCTTGCTCAATTCTCTTTTAACAATTATTTAAATTTCGAAAAAGAACAATTTACACAACTTATTGAAAACAGCGAAATTTTCACTGGTTTGGACGCGACAAAATTTTCAATTACCAATATTGTAATCGCGAAATTATACTACAGTTAAAATTTGAATTAAAATTTGTATAAATTAATAGTATGTATGTAGGAAACGATCATATTTCATGGTCAGTAGAATATTAGTTTGTCCTCACTCGAGAAACTGATATAAAGATAAAGATACGCTTAGAGGAACCTTCTATAAAGAATTTATTTATTTATTTACATATTTGCCTTTGCAAGGGAAAGGCGAGTAGATACCATAATAGGACATGTAGAACCCTTACAAGATCCATCTACCTAATTCACTCCGATATAAAGAAACAATTAAAGATACAATTTACCAGGGTCCTAATAATATTATAATCACAATAATATAAGATTCAAGAACCTGAAGAACCGTTATTCATTATAGCGATAAAGATTTAAAGACAAAAGTTGAGGCGAGCTTTAAGGAATTAATTGTTTGGCTAATTTGATATAAACAGAGATAGAATCGTATATACATATAGTGAAACCGTTGCTGTTTCTACACATATATTGTGCTTAACTGTGTTATTTAGGTGCTAAAACAAAGTTATCTTGTGGTCCTGGAACATTTCAACCCGATTCTGGTCAACCATCATGCATTGCATGTCAAAACGGTACCATGTGTCCAGACTACAATACCACATCTCCTTCCATGTGTAAACTTGGTTATTATTGTCCAGCTGGTTTGCCTATTCCTTGTCCTAATGGCACTTACGGAGAACGCGATGGTCTCAAAACTGAGTCGGAATGCTCGGATTGTCCACCTGGAAAATATTGTCCAGATTTAGCAAATACAACTCCCAATTTATCTTGTGCTGCAGGCTGGTATTGTGAAGGAGGAGCAGCTAGTCCTACTCCAGCTCCTTCCTATCAGTTTCAACGTAATGGGCCGTGTGAGAAAGGTAAGTTTTCAAGATAGCTAAAATAAACTACTAAACTTTATGGTTAAAATCCTGTAGGAACATAAGACAAATTTTCCTAAATCATCAATTTTTTTCTGGAGAACTCAGAAATTAGACAAAAACAAAAACCACTAGCCTTGAGTTGATAGGTTTAGACTAGTAACAATTCAACTATGCATAGCCAGAAAATTCATAATTTTCTCATTTTGCTTTACATATGCAAGTGAAAGCTGCGCCATTTTAAGCTTGGCACACACGATACGAATTTAGTTACGATTTTACTCGGCCGAATAATCCTTTCAAAGGCGATGCGCTTTACTTTAATTATTATTTTACTCTGTCTAACGCCAGCCGATTTTACTCGTCAAGGGTAGCGTGTTGCCACTCTATATATTAATGAAGCCAATGCATAGCATACCACTGATTGTTTCTCATATTAACATGCACTTAAACCATAAGTCGACCAGCGTGTGCGTTCGGCTTTAAAACTGACATGTCGTCAATAGCCAAGAGCATGTCCACCTTGTAACAGTTATGATATTCGTTTTCAGTATATGGGCACATACATGTATTGGATCGTTAATCATCGGTCATAAAGTATTGGGGGTGAAAGTTTATCAAACTGGGGCCAGTTTGGAATGCCGATTAGTTTAACCCTAGGTTAAGCTAAAATTCAAAGCAGACCTGACAGTTTGTTTATAAAATTTGGAAATATTTCTTCAGAAATCTTGTCTGTATCAGTAGGAGTTTTCTTCTCTGAAGTTTTGAAATAAACAGACGTGCAAACATACATAAACTGAAACAGCTGGTTAAATTTTAACCGAGGGTTAGTCCTAATCCTAATCCAGCTTTGAACAACAGGCCGCTGATCGGCATTTCCGCTTGCTTTTTGGAGGTGAACCGTATCTCGTCTGTAATAAATCGATGTCCGATTATTTGATTTTTGTAATTGTTTATGTAGGAAACTATTGCGAAGAAGGAACAGTAACGCCCACCAAATGTCCACCAGGAACATTTCGCAATACAACAGGAGCTCGATCTATATATGAATGTCTGGACTGTCGACCAGGTTATTACTGTGGTAGTTATGGACTTGAAGAACCCAGTGATCAATGTGAGAAAGGGTTCTACTGTCCTGAAGGAAGTAAAGCCAATGTATCAACTCCGTTTGATTATCAATGTATTGTTGGTCATTATTGTCCTGAAGGGAGTGCTGCCCCAGTGCCATGTCCTCCAGGTAACTTCATATATCTCACATACTCTCTTACTTAAAAGACTGAGCTGACATACAGTTCGTTCTGGGAAAGTTGCCAAAAGTGCATATTGTACAAGTATGATTGCAAGAGATTAACTTTCCATTCCATACAACACAAAGTGCAATAGAAAGCGGCAATGGTATGAACAAATACTGTCACTCTATAACATGCGCCCACGCACATACAGTACATTATTGTTGAGGTATTTCATGTAAGATGCCATACAAAGTTTAGCAATCCAGTTCGCTACAATATTGCGGAAGACGAAGTATTTCATTATCATTATCATGTTATTTGAAACGTTCTTGGTATATGCTAAACAGAACTGTCCCCTCAACAAACTGAAAACATCACCAGCCTCGTACCCAGGCGCTTTGATGGCTTTGATGTTGCGTGACTCGCAACATCAAAGCGCCTGGGACGAGGCTGGAACATCACCAAGTCATATCACTTTCATGATTGATAATTTTGCAACTTATTTTTTAATCTCAAAATTCCTTCTTGACTAAAATGATTTTTATGTTCCCTATTTATTCAATAATTTACGACCTTTTTCTCTCGTTGTTGTGAAGGTCTTATACATAACTGTTTTATATCCACTCGTTCAGTTGTCTTGTTTCTACGTTTATTTTATCTCTTTACTCAAGATTTATACTTTCATCATTTCAAAATTCTCAACACTTTGTGGTATTAACTCCAGCTATTTAAATTATAGGTCAATACCAACCAAGTAAAGGCATGTGGGAATGTACAAAATGTCCTGCTGGATATTATTGTTTAAGCACGAATGATTCTAACCAAATCCCTTGTCCTGAACGCCATTACTGTCCCACGGGTAGCTCATTCCCAAAGCTTTGCCCTGATGGCACTTATTCTAAGGCTGGTGATGTGAAATTTGTGAGTCCTGATCAATGTAGGAACTGTATAACTGGCCAATATTGTAGAGCAGGAAGCATATTTGGTCCCTGTGCTGCAGGATATTATTGCAAGAGTCGTAGCCCTGATCCCAACCCTTCCTCGGGAAATTATTCACATCAAGTCGAGGCAGGACCATGTGCAGTAGGGTATTATTGTCCATCTGGAACATTGAATCCAATACCATGTCCTAACAATACATTGAAAGATTATGAGGGTGGTAATGGATTGATTTCCGACTGTAAACCATGTCCTGCTGGAAAACAATGCTTTGGAGGTTTGTTCTGTTACAATAAGAGGCCTTACGATTCACGCTTACGGCAAACCGCTCACTGTAAACGGGAAACTGAAAATCGATTTCGAGCATAAATTCTGCACAATTTTGACGATTATATGTAACTAATTTAAGGTTCAATTTTAATATATGCAAATCGTCCCAACTTCTAAGGGCTTATGTTTTCCTCACAATGCCATTAAAGTTTGACGTTAGCCGGTAGCGGTTTGCTGTAAACGTGAATCTTAACTGTTGAATTTATTTTGAAATTTGCTTTAATATTAGTTAGGTTGTGAAGGTGAAGTAACACGAGCAACTAAATTTATGCAATCTGCAACTAAATCTGTTTCGACGCAGTTATCAAACATCGTCTCCAAAATTTTAGTTCGTTTTTCTCCCGTCCATGTTGTTTTCAACGTTTGTCATAGTGTTGCTGTTAATAACCGAAACTGGGTTAAGTTCGCTTGTAACAGGTTTCGTACGGGTCCTAACAGACGAACAGACTCCGTATTTTTCATTTTGCAAAATTGAATTCGATGTATAAACCTTGTATTTATACAGAAAAAGGAAGAGTTCTATAATTAGTCCTTAGAATTACATACAGGGTATGTCCATTCATGTGTATATATGATGGATGATACCAGTAGAAAGTATATATGGGTAGGTATGGAGATTTGGGAAGGGGAAATCTCAGTTAGGTCTAAAAATGTATATAAATTTGGGTTCGAATATTCCATATACAAAAATCTTTCTACTATTTGAATAGTAAAAGCGTATTTATTGAAAATTTGCAGGAAATGGGAATGCATCATCTTGCCCGGCTGGCAGTTACTGTGAATTAGGAAGTGGCGGTCCACAGCAGTGTCCAATGAATACGTATAGAGACTTGATTGATGGCAAAAATATCACTGACTGTTTCCCGTGTCCAGCTGGATATTGGTGTAACATCACTGGAATAGCAGGTTTCAGAGGGTACGAATGTCCGGTCGGGTATTACTGCCTTGAAGGTCAAGGTCCTGCTTCTTGTCCTGGAGGAAGATTACGTAATAGTGTTGGAGCAAAGAACTCCACAGGCTGTTCACCATGCCCTGCGCGATACTACTGTCCTGTGGGAGTGGCGAATGTAGACGGTATTCCATGTAGTGCAACACGATATTGTCCTGAAGGTTCTGCTCTGGAGAGGTTATGCCGTGGAGGATATTATTGTCCAGTTATGACTGGAGATCCACCGATATGTCCAGGTAGGTATTAATGACAGTTCTTGTGAGTGGTTGAAAACAGGTATTAAACAGCGTTATTTTAAGTACAATTTGGAAAACAAAAAAGTAAAAGTGAGGTATTTTACGACTATGAAAAAAATAAAGAATTAATTAGAACGCCTAAACCACGAAAAAATAGAATATATATTAACAACCTGTATCTCTTAACCATCGTGTTTTACGTGGGTTCGTTCGTGTTGTTTTCACTAAAATGTAACGCATAAGGCCAAGACAGCTATTTGCGTGCAGTGAAAAGACAAATGAAGAAAAGCATTTATGACATCATAAATCATTATTAGAAAATAACCAAGGACGCGTCAGTAATTTCCTGGCTGCAACGACCACATAAACAAATCTACGAGATCTTAATTTCATTTATAGTCGTTTTATTATCTATTGTCAAAGTTTTTTTTTGCTGAAAGCTAATCTTGGTTCGCATTGTGATAGATTATCATTTTAACAAAGGTTTTTTTCCACAGCTGGGTATTTCTGTCCAGCCAATTCTTCAGGAATAACTCCTTGTGAATATCCTGATTACTGTCCCGAAGGCTCAGACAGAGGTCTACAATGCCCACTTGGATACTTCTCAAAACGTACAGCCGGCAATCGTACTTCGCTGCAAGACACTTGTTCTATCTGTTCTGCTGGTTACTATGGCAACCACCCAATGCGTTTTAACTGTTCAGAATGTCCTGCAGGATACTTTTGTCCTGAGGGAACTATCGGTCCTCACGTGCACTCCTGTCCTCAAGGATATTATTGCCCTGCAAGGGCATCGGAACCTATTCCCTGTGCACGTGGTATGTACGGCAATAAACACCGTGCAGTGAGTGGCTCTGATTGTCTACAGTGTCCTGAGAATACCTTCAATAACATATTGGGTATGATAGCATGTCGTCCATGTGGTAGCAGTGCTACATCAGGTCGAGGCTCTCCAACATGTGAGTGTATGGGTAATTATAGATCATTCCAGGTTTCGGATGGATCGTGCCAGTGTTTGGCTGGATATGTTTATTACAATGAAGTAAACAAAGAAAAAGAAGAGGGAAATAGTGATTTATCTTGTCAACCTAAGGTACATTCTATATTAATATAGTACCAGTGTATATTTTAAACGTTTTACGGGGAGGGGGGCAAAACCAAGATTAGGGTCCAGTGGGCTCCCCAGAGTAAGATTTAGGTCACTAAAGGTATGATTAGGGCCCAGTCTGACCCATAACTAGTGGGGCATGTGGGGCCAACCCCCAGTGTATATGTTAAAATATGGCATGTCCACGTAAGAGAGTGCCGAGACAAAATATATTTATGATACCGAGAGAGAGAGATTGTTATCCACATCAGAGTAGTGGTCGCATAAAAATGTGTTCTGTATTCCGTTTATATTAAGATATTTAGATATTTAGCCAATCAAGAGTGAGTAAACACCAATTGAACTTAGTGGTAATATCACAATGTGCACATATTTAACTGCAGCTAATACTGATGGAATTGTATATGTATCATAACTCACCCTATACAATTCCCTTACAAGTCCAGAGAAAATCCGCGACATACGACAAAGCGTTGAGTGACTCTTTCACAGTCAAACCAATAAGATATTTTATTGTTAAATTTCAGGTTGACGAGCGTTGTGCCAGCGGTGAAGTACGTTTGTCCAGGACCCGTGATTGTGTTGATCCTGACACAGTGTTATGTAAGCAAGCTTGTCCGCAAAATGCTAGGTTTCATTTAGATGTTGAACGAGGAAGTTGTACATGTAGTTATGACGCTCTTGATGATAAATGTGGTAATGACTGCAGAGAGAAGAAACCAAAGATCTCGATCCAACGAAATAGTACAAGCAGTGCTCTCTATATTATTACGAAATCTGCTGATAGTGAGAAAGTTGAAGAATTGAATGATGATTATGGTATCGCAGATTATGATAATGATATTCATCATACAGAGATTGTTACAATGCAGTCTTCGGGCATTACTGGTGTGTTAGTTACCAATATAAGTCAGTCACCATTTGAACCAGCCCAAAATGTACCATCAACTCGTGTCCGTCGTGATGTGACAAACACCACAAACGACACTAAAACCTCAAATCCTACAGCCGAACCTGTTTTAATCCCTAATCCCTTCTTATGCATTGAAATCGGAAGCGCCATCTTGTTTAAAATTGAAGTTAATGAAGTCAACCGATCATTAAGTCACTATCCACGGTACAACAAAGATCATCTGTTCAATGAAAATGATAGATTCGACTACGGAAATTTCCGTCTGTTGCACAGTTTAATACGAGATACGAACAAATCCCTGTCGACATTCGCAAACGTTTTCACCGAAGCTGGAGTTTTTGTGTTTTATGATAATGCTGAACCTTCTCGTGAGATTATTGTTAAGGTGACGGCACAAGGTGAAAAATGCAGTGAACAGTTTACCAATGAACTTCTGCCTGCAAGTTCTATTATCTTGACAAAATATCGAGTGGCAAAATCTGAAGTGAGTATAATATTTTCTGTTGTGACATCTTTTAAAGTTTAACGAAATCACTTAATTCCGATTGGCTGGGAGAGAAGGGAGAGAAGGACTTGAAACGAATTGATGGTTCACATTAACGGAAATGCCTTCACTTTTCCTCAATTAAATTCGTAAACTTGAAATTTTTGCCAATAATTTGCCCAAAATTTTTTAAATTAACATGCCATTTTCAACTAATTTTAATTTCAGATATCTAATTACTGGCATTATAAGTAGATTGGTCCGGTACCGTTTAAACTGGAAGCCACTTGGACAAATATTTGTCCTCGTGGCAATATCATTCTCGTACCCAGAGCCCTTCTTACGCGCGGTGCGACGAGGGGCTCTGGCCAAATCCGAAACCGGATAACATAACATGGTAAAAGAATATATCCGGTATTAGAACAATAACCTTCGTTGTAGCCAATCAGATGCCAGTTTGATATGGATTTGGCCAGAGCCCCTCGTCGCGCTCCGTTGACCGCGCGTAAGAAGGGCTCTGGGTACGAGAATGGTGTAATATCAGTTCAAATTTTTGTCCGGACAAAAATTGTAGACGGAGTCTCGTACATGCGTTATTTCGACTTCCGTCGTTTTCTTCTATTTTGTATCTTAGGTTTTTCCTTATGTTTAATCTAGGCTTTGACTAATAAACTATTATAATTTACAATTATGTTTCAGCCGGAAAACCTCTCTCCAAACTGGTTGATAATATATGGTCTAACTGCTTTCATGTTGATCTGTGTCGTTATGTTGGTGATTGCAACCATAATATGGAGACCAAGGAACTTCGGACGGTATTCCTTCAGAGCCTTACGTCCAAAATACAAAAGTCTTGGGGCTCCTATTCCTGTTGTGCCAATACCTGGCATTGATGATACCCCAAGTGATCTAGGACCCAGGGGTGTGGCTGAAGGCGCGCCTTCCTACCAGACAGAGAGCGTGAAATTTGAACTTGAGAATTTCAGCGTTCGTACATTGTATGATAAACTTGAAGATCAAACATTGCACGTGACCTCACAGCTTGCACGTCATCAAGCGGATCTGAGAGGGTTTTATGAACGTATCAGTCAACAAGCTGAGAACCTGAAACAAATGTTAAATAATATGGATGTTACAGCTTTGATTGAAGCAACGAGAGAAGCAGCAAGTCAGAATGTTGATAACCCACAGAGTAAGCCAGGTAGTGATGAAGAAGATAAAAGATTAACTAAAGAGATTTTCCTCGGAGGTGGAAACAGAGAAGAAGAATTGATGAAAACTTTGCAACTTCTTGTTGATAAAATTGAAACTGGAGGACCTGTAATACAGCACGGAGGCCAAGGTAAGTTTCTGTTTGGATCCTACATATTTTTTCGAAAAGTGATACCTCATAATTTTCAATGGTATTTCAATTACTACTTGCTGTACAGTAACAAACGGTACTACTTTCATTACTTAATGTACGAATATTAACGCAAGGTGCTACTTAGCATATTCCTGCCAGCTGCCGTTCAAATCTTGTTTTTTCATTGAGTCTGAGAGCTTAAAGACGTTTCACGTAAATTCTCCCTTGCCAACTCTCGTTCACTCCCCTGCTCATTCCTGTAATGTATGTTTTTTGACTTTATATTTGTACACATAATATGTATTCTTTACTGTAATTTAGGTTTTACAAGTGAACCAATCGTTCAACCAATCGTTCAGCCAATCTCTCCATCCAGAACTGACATTAAACAAACAGAGCATATGGTGACGTTCAGTGATACACGAGACACAGGTCCACCGCAGGGAATGGGACAATCTAAGCATTCTGGTGTGTGGGATATCGTGAAGCGACTTAATGATGAGAGAATTAAAGTAGATCATGAGTTGAGAGATGGAGAGCAAGCTGAAATAAAAAGTTTACTAAAGCAACAGGTAAAACATATTTTTGACTGCATTTTTTAAGCAAAAACACCTGACAACTGACTACTGTCCCTATTTTAACACATGCAAACCCGCCTTTCTGCAGACACGTACTGTAACCAAAATTTTTTGTCGAAACTGCAAATATTCATTTTTTAGTCGATATGGTTACGTTATATATAATTAACAAGAAACAGTTTATTATCTGCAGATTTCCAAAAACGGAGAAGATTCTTAAAATCAAGGCACTATCCGAATTTTCTAACGGACTTTAAAGGGTATGGGCAATGAAAATTGCTTCATCTATCTTATTGCTTCGTCTGAAAGAGCATGAAAAAGTAAGCCGATTGGCCGTTTAATGCTCTATTCTATCTCATCTAGTTCCGAAGTTATACGCAAAAGTGTACAAAATATAAATTGCTGATTCAGCACAATGTGTGACGTCATTAGCGGGGTAGTATGTTTATTGAATACTACACTGAAGCATAGCTCAGTTATTATGGGCCCAAATCAAATGAAATTTTGGACACTGATTGTACATGATGAGACGCATGGAAAAACACTTCTAATTTTGTTGCCAAGGTAACAATGTCGTTCCCAGGACCCTTGCGCCAATTTTATAAAACAGCTTTATTCAAGGTATTGATAAAAATAAAATAATATCAGAAGTATGTGTACGATACCTATGCATGCCGAAAGTTTACTTGCATGATAATAATTCGAAAATGACATACACATAGAGAAATGCAACTAGTTATTCAAAATCAGTGTAAGGGGCCTGGGAACGACTGTGTTGCCTTGACAACGAAATTAGAAGTATTTTCCCAAGCGTCTCATCATGTACTATCTGTATGCAAAATTTCATTTGATTTGAGCCAATAATAACTCAGCTATGCTTTAGTTTACTATTCAATAAACATACTTACCCCGCTTATGACGTCACACATTGTGCTGAATCAGCAATTTATATTTTGCACATTTTTGCGTATAACTTCGGAACCAGATGAGATAGAATAGAGCAGTAAACGGCCAATCGGCTTATTTTTTCATGCTCTTTCTGATGAAGCAATAAGATAGATGAAGCAATTTTCATTGCCCTTACCCTTTAAAGCATTTGAAAATCCGATACAAAACGGCATTTTTAAATGTGCATTGTATGACTGCCAGCATAATGGAAAAATTTGCCTATAAAATTGGCGTTTTTATGAGCGTTTATTCCTCACGAACGGTTTACCTTGCTTGTGAATTATTCATGAGTTTGAAAATGGCATTTCTCTAATGTCATGAAGCAGATTACTGATAATCGCTGGTAATAATTTTCCATTTATAAAGTTTGATCTTGAGCAAGTTGAATTAAGTAGCTACATTTTCGGCTGTAGCCAAACATTGTTTGCGGTTTTCAGCAATTTCGCTGGATGAAATCTCATCTTCCCTCAAACATTATTCCACTAGGAGGAACGCCGTAATGAGATGATAAACATGAAGGCGCTGGATTTGGCTGATAAGTTATCTGCATGTACAAGTGAAGATGAAATGAGAGCAATAATGAATGCGCATGATGAAGAACTACGTCGCTTGGAACATAACCTGGCAGCGGAGAAAGAACAACAGATGAATAATTTGAAGGAAAGATTACGAAAGAAACGAGAGGAAAGGGAAGCAGCGTTATTAAAGAAACAAAAGAAAGAGGTATATTCTCGACATATGTATGACAAAACTTAATTTTTGCAAATTTGTGCCAAATATACAAATAGAGTAGTAGGCGGCTTTTAATTTACTTAATTTTAGCGGTCAGACCTGATAATAGCGAGCTTAAGGTTACAGCACACTCTTTTTGGCGTTTTGCGGAAAACCGCTACTGCGCGCTCAATATCAGTCCGATTTTAATCAAATTTTCACCAAATGTTCGCCAGGGTATGCAAAATATGGTAAAGTTGTAAAATTAACAAACAATAAAATAATGTAAGAATTATTCAGGAAAATCTTAAATCGCGGTACCGTTACGCTTTTGAGTTGTGCTCCTGCTGGTTTTAAGTTATATTTATGAAAATATCATTTTTATACAGTAAAATAGTTGTTCTAAAAAATTGTGTTCGGAAATTTTTGTTTATTTCGTCATTCCGCTGATATAGTGATTTCTTTGACGACTGCAATATATTTCTGAATTGTTTGAGTGAATTGCTCTTTATTATTAAAATATCCAAAATTTTAAAAAAGCCGAACACCATTTTGAAACTGACGTCTTTAGCTATATCCTGTGAAAATTTGAGAAAAATTGGTTAAAACCCGCAGGAGCACAACTTGTTTGAAAATCAGTAATTACCGTAAACTTTTTCGGGAGAAAATTGAATTTGAATATTACATTTTCAATGTTTTTCTTATTGCAGCGAAATGTATTTTATTAAATACCTCTGCAAGTTTTCAACATTTTTCATTCAAACTTGGTCAGATAGAAGAACTAGTCTAATGCTTTCATGGAAAGCAATAAAAAAAATTTAGGTAAAATTAACACTCAAAGGTGTTCTGTAACCTTAATTAAGCAAGCGACGTTTTTGTCAACACGGACATCAGATTGCCGAGGGGGACTGGATTTGTGTTTATGTCAGTTTTTGGTAATACAAACAACACATATGACAAAACAAAAATATTTTTAAAGTTTTTTGCTTCCTTCCTTCCAACAAAATCTTGATATTTACATGTAACCGTAGATACCCTAAAAAATATATATGAATTTCCTCACACATTCTATTGACAGGCTGAAGATCACGACATTACACTGAAGGATAATGAATTACGAGAATTCACAACAGCAGGAGTTCTTCAGTTAGAAACTGCACTCTTATCTACCATCACTCATGAGGGGACACGTGACCTGGCGAATGCTGAAGAGAAAGTAGAAGACGATCGAGCAAATTCGTTAACACGACAGATTGGAGATTCATTTTGTGATATTGTTGTAAGTTACTATTGAAATCTTGTTGTATACCTTACTGCACCTAACCAAGAGCTGCTACGAAAACTACATAGACCCTCTGGCATGCAGGGATCGGCTCTATCCACATACAAATGAAAAACGAACACGACTACTATCCTGCAGTGCGGGCCTATCGTCATTTTATCCCGACTGGTATATATAATTTAATTAACTTTTTTAGGAAAATCTTAGTGGTAGCGGTGCAATAAGTAGTGCTGAAGCCGAGGAATATCTACGTGAACACATGAAAATTGAAGGAGATTTAGAAAGACAGAGACAAGAAAAGAAAGAAATGCAAATAGCTGCAGTGAAGGAAAAACTCGAACAAAGGAAAAAAGAAAGAATGAGAAAGTTGAAAGAGAAACAGGAGTTGGAACGCGCTCAGGTAAGACATTTGCCATCTTATGGAAACTTTTTGCAGACTACCAAACTATCTACACGAGTCACCCATTTCCTTGTTTTACATTGATTCGAGGGGTGGTGCGGCACTTTTATTGTGCTTTACATCATGATTTGCACTTATTTAAGTCAATCTTCAAACGTCGAGTGTAGCTAATATACCCAAAGGTCGTGGGTTCGATTCCCACCGTGGTCAGGCAAACTTTTCAGCTTGCCCGGTGTGGATACAGACTCAGAGTGACACCACAAACATAATTGAAACTGTTTTGGATGTTTTAATGGATCTACTATACTTAAAAAAGATTAGAAAACCTCGAGGTTTCAAAATATAAATGGGAGATGAGATCAGAAGAACATCGTTCTTCGTCTCTTATTTGAGTGGTTAATTGTTTGGCTATAGATTTTAAAAAGAGATGTCAAACACTAGCTGTGTCCTATTCTGCATGGTTCTGTTTTACTGAAATATATGAACTGATTCGTTTAAAACTTTAATGCCTTTAAAAACTTTAAATTTTTTAAACGTGACTATCGAGGTTAAAAAAGGCATTATTCCCATTAAGGCCGATTTACACTTCACAACTTTTGCCTAAATCTGTCGCATGCAACCTCCATACAACTTGAGTTGTACTGATCAAGACCACAACTCGCCTGCATTGTCGTGCTTGATTTACACAGTAGCTACAACTCAAGTTTTAATCAGGTTGCATGCAACAGTTTTAGGCAAAAGTTGTGTAGTGTAAATTGGCCTTTGAAGAATATGAGACGTGAAAGTTTCAGAAACCATATTATGATTCATTTAATGTTGTACCAAAATATCGGGTTATTTTACTTGTAGTTTAAAGATTCAAAATTTATCTCTTCAGGCAATAGAACAAGAACTAGACTTGGCGGAGGTTGACAGACGTCATACATATGAACGAGAGGAGTTAGAAGCAGAATACGAGACTGAACAAGCACAACATGTTGTGGAAATTAAGAAACGTGTTAACAAAGAACACGAACAGGAAGTGAAGAAAAAGTATAAAGATTTGTTGGAGAAGGTAAAGTAATTGAACATTTTAACTACACCGTAGTTAGAAAATAAGCATGATTTGGAATGTCGATAGAAAATATGAAAATATGTGCACCTTTACGATAAGTGACAATCGTCCAATAGCGGGGATTCGGTGGCACAATCTTAAAGTCCGTTTTCCACTATGCGAATTTGTTCGCGCGAATCGAAACGAAAAACAAATTTCGGCAATGTGATTGGTCAGCGAAAAAAGTCGTCGCGAAAAAGTTGGATCAGTTACTACATTTTACTTGTCACTTATAGCTTCGCGCGAACTATTTCGTTGTATTTAGAGCTTTAGAGCAAGCGCCTTTCACGTCTGAGATCATGGGTTCTATTCTCGCTGCGACACTTATGTGAAAAGAGTAAGTTAACACTCTACGAAAAGTCGTGGGTTTTCTCCGGGTACTCCAATGTCCTCGCTCCTACAGGGAATGTTGACAAGGTGGATAGGGACTATCCCCTACACACGATATGAGTCGTATATCCGCTGCCTGAAAAAGTCGTCGACTCGAGCTGCATCTTTCACAATTCAGCTGAGGTCTCAGCTGCAAGTGACTCATAGCAACATCTAGCTGTGATCGCGTAAGGCTGGAATATTAATAAAATTAAGACAAAAGATTTGTGCACTCTAGATCATTTTAAAATCCATTGGAACGTTAACATTCCGTGGTTAAGATACTAGTAGAAGGTGTAGATGATATGACGAAACACAAATAAATTTCGCGGAAGTATTTGATCAAGCATTTCTTCTTGACGAATTTAATTTTTTTCCCAGGTTGGTCGTGAGCGAGATGTTGATCCGATGTTGCAGCAGCAGATTTTGGATCAACTTCGTCGTGATAATGAGAATGCCATGGAAAGTCTTGCAAAACAGAAAGCACAAGCCATGCAAGCAACAAAGGTCCGTTAGACTATTAACTCTATTTTATTTCTATAACGTGATTAATAAGCGCTAACGATGTTTGTGAGAGCGTCACAACTGCATGCGTAAGCTGTCATCGCTGAACTTCGCTAGCCCGTTGTATTTTACCATATACTGAAGTGTTAAATCAGTTGGATAAGATACCAGCATGTAAGCAAGACTTCACTGAACTTAATATCTTTACTGAACTTAGCATCTTTACTCAAGTTTCTATTTTCATTGATTTCCTAGGATAAGATAGCAGCACGTAGAGCGCGTCGTGAGGCAGAAGCACGACGTTTGGCAGATGAAACAGCAGCACGATGTATATTGGAAGAACAAAGTAAATCTGTAGTTACAAAACAAGAATTAACTGCTGAGAATATCATTATACCTGATGTTCCTCTTCCAACTGAGTCGACGGAAGAAAAGGTAAAAATACACTGCTCTGTTGTCGAAGCCTTGTATATTGACATACCCTACTCAATTTAGTACTGTGAGGAGAAAATGTATGTATACTGGACATTTTGATATTTTTTCATGGTTCGTTATCACGATATGTTGGTTTCAGTACAAATTCCTCCCCCCTCCCCCTTGGGACTTTTCACTTTTGTTTTGGTTATGTCTGAGTAACCAGGCCTTACTGCAATCTTCACTTAAGCTCAGAATACCAATAGTTTTTTCGAAAGGTTTGAACGTTGAAACGAAAAACAAAATTGGTCACTAAAACTCTAAGTTGTCAAGGCTATTTAGCTATGAAGTTTGAAATAAATAGGCCATTTGATTTTGTACCAAACATGGGCAACACATCCTTGTGTGTCGCGAAGCGTAAGCTTTACTGAAGCTCACGAACGTAAACTACTGCAGCACAACGAAAAACAATGTCATATCTGTTGCCATTTTGTATTATGTTTATATTATAATAAATAGTCCCTACCCCTGTGTTTGTGAGAAGAAAGTCCGTTATAGAATAACTACAGTGAAACACACACACACTCGACTTTTGGAAAGCGTAAATAAAAAAAAAAACACTCGCCTGCGGTTTTTACGCTTCCCCATGTCTCACAACATCCCGCGTGCAAGGATGACACTATATCCTGCACGGAAACCATTTGGTATTCCTTTATTGAAGACAACACCTCATTCATAACCACTACGCAACGCCTTACGTGCTTAACAACGTTCACAAATGGTGTTGACAACTTGCTTTGCGTTCCACGAAATTGTCAATGGCGTTGAATATTTGATTTAAATTGTACCCAACGAAAGATCAACACTAGGGTTTTGGTTTCAGGCGATTAAAAAAGAACAACTGCGTGCATTGGAAGAGATGAAAGACAGACATCAAAAAGAAGAAAATAAATTGAAGAAAAATGTGGAATTTGAAGCACGTCAAGCAGAGACAGATGAAGAAGCTAGGTTTAAATCAGAGAAAGAAAAACAAGTCTTTGAACTTCAACAAAGACAAGCTGCTGATAGACAGGCAAGACAAGATCTTCATCCTGCTGAAATGGAAAGAGTAAGTATAACATTATACAAAATTCAATTGACACCTTTCAATTTTTATGACTATAAGTGCTGTTCAACCATTGATACCTCTTTCAATGGCTGAAGCTTAAGTATTCCTGCTTAGAACTTAGACAGTTTTTGTTACTTTTGCAACGAAAAACTTTCGTTTTTTACAAGGTTCATCACAGTTGTTTTTATTCTATGGTTTATTTCTTTATGCGGTATAAGAGTTTTTAATTAAAGTACTCTATAGTTTAATGAAATGACTTTAGTATTTAGTATTTAAGCACACGAAACTAAATACGAAGCTAAATACTCACTTCCCGAATTTTCCTGAGCTCATGCACACGAAACAAAAGCTTGTTGCTGACAGTGTGATCTCCAATTTAAGTTAATAGCTAATTCATTCTCATTGACCTCGCGTACCATGCATATATGAACTGAAGCAATTTCTAGAAATTTCTATCGAAATTTCTAAACTGGCAAAAGCTACAAAAAGAACAGCATTTTTACCACGAATGAAGTGCGGCGTGGTAGTTGTTCAGACAAAGAGTGTACCGATAGTTAACTTTATATCATGTTAACTTCGAGCAGTAATGATTATGTAACAATTTTTCCCGTGTTTAGTTAATGAATGCACATCAACAAGAAATAGAAAACTTGATAGAAAACTTGGAGAACGACCGTACACGACAACAAGACAACTTGAAACGTAGACTGCAAGAACGAAAGCGACAACGTATGGATGCGTTACAACGTAAACATGAGCGAGAAGAAGCGAGAGAAGTTTTAGAACAACAGAAAGAATTGAAAGATGTGCGAGCAAACAATGTAAGTATACATACATTTTTTTGTAACTTCAAAATGTTCGTTGCAAAGTTCCAAAATTCGTTTCAAAGCTCGTTCCGATGATTCAATTGTAAGCGACTTGATTGACTGGTTTATTCAACTATAGTCAGTTACAACTCACAAAGTTTCATGAGCATCATAAATCATCGGAACGAACTTCGAAACGTACTTCGGAACTTTACAACGAACATTTTCCGAACTTACAAATAAACATTCGAAGTCAGATTTCAAAAGCAAATTGAAATCGAGAGTAATTCGCGATGAATTTCCATTCTTGATGTTTCATAATGGATGCGCAACACGTTCTCACGCTAGAAAACTTAACGCGAATGCCTTTAGAACATCCACCTCTGATTTGTAAGCAGAACAAAATGACTAATAACTTTGTTTCCAGGTCAAAGAAACAGAAAAAGATGCGATTCTTCAAGCCATAAAAGATAATGGTCCTGATTCCAGTGAATTGGTTATTCGCAAGGTAAAATTTAAAAATGTTCGCATCTATTTGACTGCACATCCCCCCTCCTCCCCTCTGGGTTTTCGGTGTTCTACTTTCCTGTCCTTTATGTGTGTCTGTTTGTAAGTATACCTCGTATAAATATCTGTTATAAGACCTGCATTTGAGTAAAGCATCCGAATTTTGTGTTAATGTCTTTTTCCTGGTTGTGATGTTTGTTTGTTTGTATTGACATATATCAAAATTAAATGCACTACGATTTCTCTATGTGTCTTCCTGCTGTCGGATTAAAAGACATATTTATATTGTAGTTCATGTTATTTTCCTATTCCTTTTCAAGATTTTAGAAAAACGACATGCCCAAGAGATGAAGGATCTTGACAAAACATTCCAAGAAGAAAGACGTGTTGGTATTGATGAATCGCTCGCTAAACTGGAGGAAGAACATGCTTTACAAATGGATCAACAGCGTAAGACACATGGTGAAGAATTAAAGAAATTAGAGAGTGAGAACCTACCATCAGAAGAATACCAACAACGTAAAGCTCAACTTCTCAATAAACAACAACTACAGCTGAGTGCTTTGGAGCGGAAACATAGCGAAGAGCTGAGGAAATTAAAGACCAGTGCTACCGCTGACTGGGAAGTGAGATATGCACGTGCGAAACTAGAATTAAAAGAAAAACATTACCAGGTTATGAAAGACATTCTGATTATTATATTTTATTAACGATAGCTTTTTCTTTGATGACTACAAGACGTAATACAGTCTTAACAATAAAGTTTATAAAGACATCAAAGACAATTTACGAATCATACACATTTATTCTTTGTCGAATGAAGTACAGTCTCATGATTTAATCATCGGTGCTCAAAAGATAGTACTTTTACGAGGGTTGGTGGTGGTATAGCTTGCCTGACGAAAGATCACATTGCCAAAACAGGATCTTTCTCCATCAACCCAATCACTGTTGCGCCACGAACTACCATACTGAAAACAACTGTCTGTTTTCATTTGAGAACATTGACTAACTAAATGGGGTTATGTGGGCTTTACAGGTAGTTGGGACTGAAAGATAGTAATACGCAACTCACCGAACTAACTATTGTGTGTAGATGCACAACAAGCCTATGCTAAGATATCCCTAAGTAAATATGGCCATATAAATATTTTCATCTAACATTAAAATGTTCGAAAACAAAGAACTAGTATATATGATAATTGCCTGGTGTTAGTTATAGAAAAATACTGTATCATCATCATAATATTTTACTTTAATGTGTTTAGGAATATGCAGATGCGTTGAGTGAACTTTCCCCCGAGCAGTCAGAGGCTCATAAACAGTCTGTAGAGGAAGCTTTGGAAGCTGCTCGTGAATTGGACGAGATCAAGAGAAAACTGGAGGAAGAAAAACGAATCAATGATGAGAGACAGAGGGAGGAAAATGAAGGTAAAGAAATCATGGAGTATGGATGTTATGCAAAGATTGTAGTTTATTTTTTGCATTTTGCTTGACAAAATCAAGTGTAAATCATGTTTTATTTATGCCAGTGTAAGGTTATATAAAAACTTTTAATTAAATTAGCCTAAGATACTAAAGCAAAATTGTGGTTACTATCATAAATACAATATACCGTTACCTAAATAAATGTATGTAGTTGTTGAAATTTACCGTAATAAAAATATGACAACATATAGATTCTGCAACAGATGATTTCTCCATTTATCTCGGGTCATCACATTTTTACCAACTACATATATTTTGGCAAAGGATCATGATGAATTGTGTGGGTATGAAACTGATTAATTTAAGAAGCCTTGTTTTGATCTGTCCTTTGTTTGCTTTTCAGAATTTGAAAGAGGGCAGAAACAACAAATGGAAGAAGACCTCAATCAATTTGAATTGGATTTACAAAAAGAGGAAGAAGAAGAAAGAAAAAAGAATGAGAAAGTTATGTTGTCATTGAATGCGCGTAAAGAAGATTTACTGAAAGAAAGAAAAATGAAAGTGAAGCAACAAATTGCAAAGATGAGTCAACAAGGTGCGAGTAAAGATGAAAAAGACACCTTACTCAAGGAACACAGTGAAGATTTGGCGAGATTAATGAATAAACTGGACGCGGACAGAATGAGAATGCAGAGCTCACTTGAAGAACGATTGAGGAAAAAACGACAAGAAAAACGAAAAGAGAAAACGAAAGAACTGGAACGAACGGCGGAAGAAGAGAAAGTGGAACATGAAGGAAAACAACAAGCTGAGACAGAACGTATACAAGCTAATGAAGTATTACAATTAAAGGAAAGTATCCAGGTTGATGATTTAGTCGCAGTTGCCAGACAAGCAGAGAACCAAACATCAGTCCCAAGTCAGCCTACATTACCCGTGACGTATCGTATGGCAGCGCCATTAACTGAAAGTGAAATAACATCGTTACTACTGCAGTCACCATTGTATCAGAAACTTGAGAACATCAAGAATTTGATTCATGAGAATAAAGGAGAAAAGTCGTCCACAGCAGGTAAACAACCACTTTTATTTTAAAAATATCTTGAAAATTAATAAGTAAACATTTTGATTGTCATGATGGTAGTTTTAGGTGGAAAACAACTTTATACCATCGGAGTCTCACCCAATTTTATATAGCTCTTTGTTCTATGGGTCCGTGATTTACCAGAATCCAGTCAATTATCCTTCGACGTCAGGAATCTGGATGGAAATTTAGTACAGAAAGTTACAAAATTCGTATCTCGTTATGACGATTTGTTGTGTATTTTCGGTCTTTAGTAACACATACTGTACACTGCGATATGTCGAAAGTCGCACCTCCATGTTTAGAGTTCTGAGTGTTCACTGTTTAGTTTTATATTTCAAACATTTGTTTTAACCTTGTAGACGGAGGTTACACCGACATCAAGGACGATACCTTGTGGTCATCTGACGAAACCCTCGTTCCAGTCGATCTTAACAAGCTTCCTGCACGGACATTTGTTGTGTATAAATTTGGTTGTTTCATTGTCGATCTTCTAACAATTCATTGTCAACATGTTCCAGTGACTTTGTTATTAGCTGATAAACTTCCACCAAACCCTCAACTAGCAAGAAACGCTTATCGTAACTCGTTCTACTTTGATTCCAACAACCAAATCCTATACATGCGTAAGGAACGTTTGGAAAATGTCGGTGAGTTTGTCCTTGTGTTGATTCATTGCCTTGCTCACTTGAAAGCTGAAAATCTTCGTGATGATACAGAACCATCGTTTGTTAAAGAATTTCATCGTGGTTTGGCCATTGTTTGTGATGACCTCTTCTTCGCTCGTTATCGTCGATCCTGTGTTCCTAAATCCCAAAGTGAGGATCTTGAGAAAGTCACCGAGTTACTAGATAGTAATATCAAGAGCAGTCAAGATAACGCAGCTCGTAGCGATGTAGTAGGCGAATTGTTAGATGTAAAGCTTCTACGAGGCTCGTCAAAAGACGGAGTACATTTCTCACGGGAAGGTTTAGTTGAACGATTATCTAAATACAGTAATTTTGCACTGAGTGACAAGATTCAAGATCTTCTTGGTAATGCTAATGATAAGTCTGAGCAGGCTCATATTCAAGGCACAGATATCTACATCGAAGACAGACTTCAGGAGCTCCAAGCTTCTGTCCGTCCCATCTCACGTTTTGCACAGTCACGTGGGAGTCTTGTGTCACGTGACACAGCCCGAGAATTTTCACGTGGCATGGCTGTCTCGAGATCAACTACAGCGTATCCCGGATCAAGGAAACGACCAGCAACTGAAGGCCAATCAAGCGGTGATTATGATCTTCGCAGATCATTTGTTGAGGTAATTTAATGTCATAAGTTACACAATACTGAATTTCACAAATGTTTGCCCTTATGAATCTATAATTTTAAAATGATTGCAAGTGGTTACATGATTATTCGCTGTACTCGCCCAATTTCCATCTTTTCAAACGTTTCCAATCATACAATAAAATAAAACCATCTATAAAATCTGAGGTTTATATACAAAACAATTTACGTGGTGTTTCCACAAACGAAAGTATTATATGTTTTATCGCCATGCAAACATACAAAGAACTTAAAACCTATATTGTTCACGCTCAAGGGAGTAATCACTAGAGCCATGCAGAGACCATTTTACCGTTGAGAGAAATAATTGTTACTTAATTATTCTGCCTTTCGTACACCCACCGTCAGACGATTTATGAAAAACATAATGAATTATTTTCTCCATTTTATTAGGTTCAAATTCGTGATATTCAAGAAAAAGTCGACTATCTGAATGAAGAATTTTCAGAGATTACTGTGCAGCTGTTGGACCAAAACAGCCATGTGGAAGAATTAGAAACAGAGGCGCTTGCCAAGACTGACGCTCTGAAAGCGCTAGCAGAAGGATCTGATGAATATACACATCAACAAGAACTTTTACGTCAGACTGCTGTTACCCTGACAACCAAGAAAAATTTGGTAGAATCATTGGAGTTGAAGAAACGATCATGCGTACAACGATTGGAACTCTTCCGAAATCAGCTGGAAGAGAAAACTGTGCAACTGGCACAATATGAGCAAGAACAGCGACAGAAGACCGAAACAAAACTCAAAGCAAAGAAAGATTCTGTTCACAAAAAGTCGATGCAGGGACGACAATAGACCAAAACTTAATTTAACTTTATAGTAACGTATTTGCACGCTCTATTACTATTAGTTTTCTAATGATGTAGTATTTCATGTCGCTTTTAATAACTTATCTTTATCTTATACGCATTTTAAATGTAGTTAAAACTGACTGGATCAGTTTTTGTAGAATTAACGTAATTTATACAAGATAACAAGTATTTATTTGTATTGTAAACACTTTATTATGTAATTTATTGAAAGTAACAAAATATTAAGCACTAGCGATAAAATGTGAAAATATTATATATACACAAACTATAACAGATAAATCAACGTTATTATTTTCAAGTTGATTTACAAATTTGTCCCCTTTCCCTTCAGAATTTAATACGTATGTTTCAAGAAAGAACATTCGAAAAATATTGGAACATTCGATTCGGGCCACGCCCCGCTCAGACCTTCATCATTCGCTGTAGATAATATGCAGCTTGGAAAAGTGATTTTCATCAGCAATATTTTAAAATATTTTTCCTAAAAAAATCAGCCTTTGCATGCTTAATTATGCATTTGGCTAATTTGCATATTGCAGCAATATGCAAATTAGGTAAACGCATTAATTAAGCATGCAAAATGCTGATTTTTTTAGGGAAAAATGAACAGTTAAACGGCTCAAACTAAAGCAAATTGTCTGAAATTTTGTACAGTAATTAGAAACCCAACAAATGTTCCATCCATTAACTCAAAATCATTTTAAATGTTTTAAATCACTTTCATATAGCTCTAAATTTCGTGTTGCGGTGTACCGTGTACGGGTGGTGGTAAATCACGTGACAGATTCGACAAATACCGAGTTTTTCTGGCGAGCATTTTCATCTGATGAGAACACTTTAATATGCACGCTTTCGTTCACGGCTTTCGTCGAGGAAACGCAAAGAAAATATTGATTGTTCGCCGAAAATTTACGTAATTTAGCGCCTTAGAAAAATATATCGAGGTAGGTAAAGCCTTGCTGTTTTTAATTGACCTGATAGTCTGTTATTTCGGAGCCGTTGTGGTCGCACTGATTACTTATCAATTATCAGGCGTTTTATATATTTATATACCGTGAAAGGCCACGCTATAAAATACTCATTTTTTATATATTCAAATTGAAACGAAGCCATTGTGTTCGCACTGATTATATTGTGTGCAAAACTACAGTACATTTTGTAAATAACATGAAATATATTAAAACCCGGCGTACTTAATCGATATCAATCAATACCAATCGATATTTATTAATCGACTTAATAGTTCAGCTTCTAACTCTCTTGACTCATTAAATGTATCTGAATCCGATGTTCAGTCTTTGTTGTCCAATTTGTCACCCTCTAAGGCTACTGGTCCAGATGGTATTCCAGCTTACCTTCTAAAGCGATGTTCTGAGGTAATTGCCCCTTCTTTGACTGCTCTCTTTGAGTTATCTCTTCAGCAGGGTGTTTTTCCTTCTGAATGGAAAGTTGCTAATGTCGTGCCTATACCCAAAAAGGGTGATACTCATGAGGTCACTAACTACAGACCAGTTTCCTTACTCTCTCAAGTCTCAAAAGTTCTCGAACGTTTAATTTTCAGGCAGGTTTCTTCTTTTTTTGAAAATTCCTTGTACGACCTTCAACACGGGTTTCGTTGTAAAAGGTCGTGTGTTACTCAACTTTTGAGTGTACTTCACGACCTTGGTCGTACTCTTGACTCTGGAAAGGAAACAGACCTGATTTATCTCGACTTTGCTAAAGCGTTTGACTCGGTGTCCCATAGCAAACTTTTGTTCAAACTCAAATCGTTTGAAATCTCAGGTCCACTTCTTAACTGGTTTGCTGATTACCTTCGTGATCGCAAACAGTGTGTTGTCGTTGAAGGAGCTTCCTCAACTTTCCTTAATGTTACTTCTGGGGTGCCACAAGGTAGTGTAATAGGTCCACTTTTATTCATTCTTTATGTAAATGACCTTGCCGAGGTAACCAATAATAGTACCGTTGCACTTTTTGCTGATGACAGCAAGTGTTATCGTGCTATACGATCACCAGTTGATCGTGGTCTCCTTCAGCTTGACCTGGACGCTATGTCCAACTGGTCACTTAACTGGAAAATGAAATTTAATGTCTCGAAGACGCTCCTGCTTAGGATATCTCGCAAACGTAACCCTCCAACTCATTGCTACTTTCTTAACAATGATCCGATTAAGAGCATAGCTAACCAAGTAGACTTGGGTGTTGTTATCAGCAATGACCTAAAGTGGTCCCCTCACATCGCCAGCTGCACTGCAAAAGCCAATCGTATGCTTGGTTTTCTTCGTAGGAATTGTACGCAAATGTCTGATATTCGCTGCCGTAGGCTTCTTTATCTTGCTCTCGTTCGGTCTCATCTGTCATATGGTAGTGAGATCTGGGCACCTCAAAGATCGTCACGTGATCTTGCGATCATCGAGGGTGTTCAAAGACGAGCTAGTAAATTTATCCTTCAGGATTATGAGTTACCATATTCTGAACGCCTTAAGAAGCTTAATCTATTACCAATATCCTACTGGCTAGAACTAAAGGATCTCGTCTTCTTTTTTAAATGTAAGCACGGTCTCTTCGACCTAGATATCTCCTCTTTCGTCACTTTTTCTTCAAACAGCTCGTCTCACACCCGTTCAAGTTCGGACAACTTGCTTTGTGTCAATCATTGCAGGACTTCTCTCTTTAGGAACTCTTTTTTCAACCGAATTGTCTTTCTCTGGAATAATCTCTCTCCCACCATTCGTAATAGTTCATCCGTTTCCTCCTTTAAAAACAGACTAACTGTTCATTACTCTTCTCTACTTCATTCATCTTTCGATGTAAACAGAATGCGCACTTGGAAAACCTTCTGTTCTAAGTGCCGCTCTTTCAACTTAAGCTGTTGTTCGTAATTTGTCATGTTTTCTGTAAATTGTATATTTGTTCTCGTCTTTGATTTATGTTTGTTATAGTTTGTTTTCATTAAGGTTAGTCTTCACATGGGGCTTTTCATGTCCTGTTGACCATACCTTCAACCATATTATGTAGTGGTTTAATCTATTTTATGTATGGTTGTAAAGTTAATAAATAAATGGTTGATTAGTTACCGTGTATAAAGATGTTGTAATAATAATAATAATAATAATAAAATTCTTGCAGTACTTCTTGTCGAAAATACCACGACAAAGACGACACTTAGAGTCCGAGTAGATTTCCGATAAATTTTCTTTTGAGTTTCCTTTCGCTGCGCCATAGCTTTAATATAGCCACTGACGACTGCACTTTGTTTATGTGTGTATATGGTTTTGTTATATTTACGTTGATTAGGCCACATAAAATAAAGGCCCGCGTTGATACATATTTTTATTTTGTTATAAAATATAAATGTACCGCTCGACCGAACGTTTTGAGAATTTTTTTTATATTTTAATTGGAATTTCGAGGTTGCAAAAGTGGCAAATGAAACTATTTTGCGACAAATCGCATCGCGTGCCATTCGTTCTGAAAATTCACCAACATTTAACCATTTTGCGTATTGATACGTAGATTACGTTCGTGTTCAATCAAGGCCATGTTGGAATTTCCATGTTAACGAAAAAATATGACAATGTTTGTCACTTCTCATACTCCAATATACTTTAAAAATGTTGTGTCCAAGTTTAGTTAGCTTACGTTTTATAAAAAAGAGATAATAGACCTTAAAGTGCCATTCACTGCTCTTAGTTAAAAACTGTAGGGAGCCACCTTAATTCTAAAATAAACGAGGTTTTTTTTGTACCCTCGACTTTTTCGAGGACCCTCGACATTTTACCCTCGACTTTTTAGGGACATTCGACTTTTTACCCTCGACCTTTTGCCCTCGACCCTCGACACTTGACAAATACACACACTCCAAAGACCGACTTCAAGGTGTAAAACATACCTCCAACGATGCAAATTATATGAATTAGGTGTAAAAACAAGAAACATTTAAATTATTGCAATACTATGTGAACTTGAATAAAACAAACTGTTGTCCTCTATTTTATCGGGAATGTACCTCATTATTATTCGCATCTAGCATAATTCTGCGATCTCTCCTCGTACTATAACATAAGACACTCACTCTCACACACATGCACTCATATACCTATGGTAACAGGCGTATGTTTAGCATTATTAATCTCAACATAGTTTGACATAAAACATTTGCATATAATAACTATAATGGCTCATTTCAGCTCGCTAGTTCAATATCTCAAATAGCTATAAAAATTAATCAAATCCCGTGTATTTCACAAAGAAGCAAAGCAATGAAAAATGATAAATTAATCAAATCTCATTTATTTCACAGAGAAGTAAACTAAATGCGACGATATCACCCTTGAAGGGTTTGTAACCTTAGTATACTGCCAACGGCTGACAAAATGTGCGTGTATGCTGCGTGTGCATGGGATGTTTGACTATCCGTTCCCAAAGTTTTTTAAAATGTTCCGATGCTTGCTCAAAAGGGAGATAAAGGAGTAACACGTTTTCCTAATGATTTTAAGAGCAAAATATTATTGCCAAAGCTACAGCTTTCAGGTTGACTACATGCATCAATTAATACATGGATTAACACAATAAAGCGTACGTACGTTTCTGTTCGTACAAAGCAGTACGCGCGGGTCCTGTACGTACAAAATTGTTCGTGCAAGGAGAGTCATCGTAAAACATATGCGGAATATTTGAAGAATAACTTTCTGATGATTAATCAGTGTACTCATGCTAGTAGAACTCCCTGACGTACTCCCCTATTGACGTCATTCGCTTGAATCACTTCCGTCGCTATATGGGGGGTAATCTACTTATAGGGTTTCCCATTCTGGTCTCTCGGCGAAGGGCCAACTTGCTTCAGGTTTGTCTCGTTTAAGGAGCATTACAATCGTCGTGTAATGTCACGCAATATTTTTTTTTATTTAATTGCCCATAATTTTTCTATTTTTACCTTTATTTACAATGATTATATTAGGGCTAGAGGCCTACTAGAAACCTATAAGGTTTTTGTTTAAGGCCCCCAGACTATAGATTTTTTTTTAATTATTATTACAGTACAAATTAACCAGTTCATAAAAATAATATATGTACAGCTAGGAAAGATAAGTATATATAAAATAAAATAACTGCAAATCCAACGAATTTTTGTATGTTGTTTCTATCTTGTTGTACAGATACATGCAATGGTATACTGCATGCCATGATACCATCCAGCATAATCATAAAATTCATAATATTTAAATATACTAAACACAATCATGACACACATCATTGCATTACATAGCTGTAAGTTTACTTCTTATTTGTTAATAAATGTTTCTTAATTCTCTTCTTGAAAACATTATAAGATTTAATATTTTTATATTCATAATCCATATTATTCCAAACGTCAACTCCTTTATGAGTAAGAGTCTGTTTTGCATAATTTGTTCTTTTAAAAGTTTTGTGAAGTTGAGATGAACTTCTTGTGTTGTAGTCATGAATTTCATTATTAGGTGTGAAATAATTTTTAAATATTTCTGGTAAGTTTCTTAAATGATGGTATCGAAACATGAATATACTAGTTAGATAGTCATTTATTTCTTCAATATTTAAAATTTCTAAATCTCTAAAAATTTGTTCAGTATGTTCTGAATAAGATTTAATTAAATGTCATTATTCTAATGACCTTTTTTCGATATTTATTAATCTTTGAATTATTTTTCTGTATGTACTACACCAAATTATGTTGCTGTAATTTAGGTATGGATAGACTAAGGCATAGTAAAGTAGCTTTCGTGCTTTCATATTCAAATAATGCCTGCTTTTAGATATTATTGCTGCAGACTTCAGTAACTTATTATGAATCAAACTCAAATGGTCATTCCATGTCAGGTTTTCATCAATGATCACGCCTAAAAATGTAGTTTTTAACTTGTTCAATTTTTTTATCATTTATAGAAATTGTTACATTATAGTTTTGTTTTTTCTTTGAGGATCTAAATACCATGAATTTTGTTTTTAAGGTATTAATTGAGAGTTTATTGACTATTAACCAGTTAGAGATTTTATTTAGTTCTGATTGAATTGTTTTATTAAGTGTTTTAAGACATTTATGGCTATGGAAAATACTTGTGTCATCAGCAAATAAAATAATCGAAGTTAAATTACTGCAATTTTGTATGTCATTCATATACAATAAAAATAATAGTGGTCCCAATATTGAACCCCGTGGGACTGCACTTGTCATAGTCATTGTGTCTGATTTAGTTTAAAATAGTATATATCTTTTCAATGCTCCCGTGAATGTAGGTTTACCAAGGGCTTCAACGACCTAATGGCAACATCTAAATTCGAGTGCGCCAACCAAGTTTTGGTTCGGGTACATTCCACATTTACGGCTATAGAGCAGCGAATCAGTTTATAGATTGACTATTAAATTCCCTGGACGTTTCCTCGCTGCCCTCTTCCATTATATCTTCGTCCTGAGGAATTAATGGTTCACCTTCGTACGGTAAATATCCCCAATTAAAAATAATATGCATTTAAATCCGAAAAAGAAGCAGAAACATCACCCACACTCTACAACATTGTGTACTTGGTTAATCTACTTTATCTGCCGGACTGCGTCTGTGCCATGTTCTTTACGTCACACGCGTTTAATTCATTCCCAGTCTCCGGACCATTTTTTTTCCGTAAAATCGCTCCTAAATGTTGAAAAAACTGCATTTTCCTGTTGGAATTCGACATTTTGAGTGCCCAATTCGAATTTTCCATGGTCGAAAGCATATAATGGCGAAATAAAAAATTTCGTTTCATAGGCACTTTAAATTGACCTTTTCGGCACTCGAAAACACGTGTAGTGCTACGTCACAAAAACGTCACAAAAATGTAAACAAATGCCAGGAGTCCGGACATTCGTACAAGCTCGTATTATATATAGTTCAAACCCATTCAAAATGAAAGTCGTTGCCGCATACAAGTCATTCATTGACTACAGTCTACAGACTGTTTGAAGACGGGAACGTATCAAGTCATTGAATATATTAAGGCCATTTATACAGGACGAAATAAGTCGCGACTTAAGATTTAAGATCTATAGACGTGAGTTTGTCGTATAATATAAAACTAAAAGGTACAAAGTTCTTTATTTAAGTCGCGTCATGGATAAGACGCGACTTAAACAAGGTCAGGATTTCTAGCTAGTATTCAAGTCGCGTCTTAATATACTGTATTTTGGATAAAATATCTAACCGCACATGCCCGAAACTTGAAACAACGTAAAATTATTAGCCTTGCATACAACCAAAACAACATTAACCAACATCATAGGCAGCTATAGCAAGTAAAGACTAGCGCCGTACAGTTTGAACATTTATACCACATTAAACTCCACTTTATATAAGAGGCGCGTATAATATGTAAGTCCCGACTTATTTTGTCCCGTATAAATGGCGGCGAGTCGATAAAGTTGTTCACGACTTTCATTTTGACCACAAAAGCGGGCCATATACAATTTCCATATCATAAATTATTAATTTGCCATCGCTTCTTTCTTCGTTCGATTTTTTTGCCCATCAAGCTTTCAAAAGTTGGCAATCCCATTTTTTGAACTGCAAATGCGATTTGTATCATTCAATGCCAGTTTGTTATAGCCATGGACGCTAACTCCGCGTTCTACTAAATATTCCTTTATTTCCATTACGGTCAACTTTTTTAAATCCATGCCTTCGCAACCACTGGCGTTTACAAGTAATGAGCGAGAATTTAACCAAGATTCCCAAAATCCTTTTATAATAATAAAACTTTAGCTAGTGAATAGCGTGATCGCTGTTGTTCGAACTATACGAGCTTGTACGAATGTCCGAACTTGTAGCATTTGTTTACATTTTTATGACGTTTTTGTGACGTACTGTAGCACTACACGTGTTTCCGAGTGCCGAAAAGGTCAATTTACTCATTACTTATTGCTAAATTCTAAGAATTTAACCTTCATTCTTTTTTAGAACAAATTTATACTACCATTCTTGCGATTACCAACCACCTTCTAATACAATTTATCACACGTCGGGGAAATGCACCACCACTCCTAAAGTTGATCACATAGAAAGAATTGGTTTCAATACCTTTCTTCGACCGTTCTGATCATAAGTCATCCTGCCACGTATGCTGTTCTGCATCATATCCAACGTGCTGCTTAACCACAGATGGGAAGAGTGAAGATTTAACACACAGCATATCTACAAAATTTGCAGGGTAGTAATAAGTGAGTGTAGTATCAAAAGGTTTTGGTAGTATTTGAGAAGTTCTTCCTCGCAAACAGCAATGCATAGTCTGTGTAAAGACTGTCCTTCCCCCAGTGGTGGGAGGATAACAATCTGCGATCAACGAATGCGTTTGCTGTACAGTGACGTTGCCGCATGGTTGTTAATTTTATTATCCAATCAAGTGTTATCCATTGTCTAAATAAGGTGCATGGCCGTTACTCGTTAGGCAATACATAGAAATGCTAGACAAGGTCAAACAAAACAATACACGATACGTTAACTATCAAAGATGCTGTTTCGTGTGGCGATGTCTTGCCAACAACACCTAAAAATTCAAGCCGTTTTAAAATTAGGCAAATTTACGCGAGTATAATTTAAAAACGAACCAATAAAAAACTGACGACCAATTTCTGCCGGTAGCGCTGTAAGACATTAGCGTCGATTGAAAGCAGACTGTTATCCCGTGAATCAGGGGGGAGCGGGATGCAGTCTGCGAGCAGACTAAGTAATGCGCAAAATGCACCAAATTTCAATTTAAGGTGGCTCCCTACAGTTATTCTTGTTTACCCAATAATTCCGTAAAACAGGCTTATTTGTGCAGAACGCAAATTCGTTTCGACTTGGTGACAATATTGGTCACCTAAGGAATATTTCGAACTAGATTTCGACAACGTCAGTGTTACCATGGCAACATGACGACAGCACAAAACCTTCCAATTTAACCCATAAATGTGCCGCTATCT
>CACRXK020001324.1:37261-56130 GCA_902702795.2 Paramuricea clavata | reverse complement strand
AAAAAATCATGTTAATTTACATAAACTTTAGCTTTGATTTTCTCGGTTCAGACAAAGTTTATTTTAAAAATTACTTCGCCAATGAACTCATATAAGATGTCACGAGTCGCTTTTTAAGCCATTTAAAGCACTTGTAGTCGTGTTTTATCAGATATAAAACGAATTGTTGGTGTGTAATTATTGTTAAAATTACTGCCACTTTTCACACGAATGAATTACTGGTTTCTAAAGCAGCAGGGAAGTGCAGTGTCCCTTTTCACATTGTACACCTTTTGAATGTTGTAGGCATGTGGGTTAGTGTCCCTGTTCCCCCAACTTAGGTAGGCTGGAGGGGATATTTGGGAACAGTGAAAATCTTACGATTTGTTGGTGTGTAATTATTGTTGAAATTACTGTCACTTTTCACACACGGATGAATTACTGGTTTCTAAAGCAGTAGGGAGGTGTAATGTTCCTTTTCACATTGTACACTTTGTGAATGTTGTAGGCATGTGGGTTAGCGTCCTGTTCCCCCAACTTAGGTAAGCTGGAGGGGATATTTTGGAACTATGAAAATCTTACGATTTGTTGGTGTGTAATTATTGTTGAAATTACTGTCACTTTTCACACAGATGAATTACTGGTTTCTAAAGCAGTAGGGAAGTGTAATGTTCCTTTTCACATTGTACACTTTGTGAATGTTGTAGGCATGTGGGTTAGCGCCCTGTTCCCCCAACTTAGGTAGGCTGGAGGGATATCGCCTGGTGACAAAAATGCCACAGTTGGATTCGCAGTAAAATTCTGACTCAGAAAATGACGTCATCGAAAATGTTTGGCCACACCCACTTTTTGGACCCCAACCCTAACCTGGATATCGCCGGAACCAAAAATCGCCAGGTGACGAAATATGGAACATAAGGTTCGAAAAAGCAGAATATTAACTTTAATTTCGATTACATAATACACAGCTGGAAAAAGCAGCTTTTTATATCTCTACGTACGGCCTAGTGATGTACGAATAAGGCATCGACAGAAAGCCTATGGACCGTAGATTCCAAGAATACAATTTTCAGACCGTGATAAATTCAAGTTTCTGATACAGGAGCCTTGGAATTCAATAGAACATAAGGTTCGAAACAGCATAATCTTAACTTTCACGTCTTTTTCGATTACACATGCAGCAGGAAAACCTGCTTTTTATGTCCACGGAGGCTAGTGCTGCACGAATAAGGTATCGACAGAAAGCCTATGGACCGTAGATTCAGGCCAAAAATACAATTTTCAGACCGGCGTAAATTCAAGTTTTTGCTACAGGAGCCTTGAAATTATATAGAACATAAGGTTCGAAACAGCATAATATTAACTTTCACGTCTTTTTCGGTTACACAGCTGGAAAAACCTGCTTTTTACCTCCACGGACAAGTCTAGTGATGCACGAGTAAGGCATCGACAGAAAGCCTATTGATCATAGATTTCAAAAATACAATTTTCAGACTGGCCCAAATTCAAGTCTCTGCTACAGAGCCTTGAAATTCAATAGAACATAGGGTTCGAAACGGCATAATATTAACTTTCACGTCTTTTTCGATTACACAGCTGGAAAAACTTGCTTTTTATGTCCACGGACGCTCTAGTTATGCAAGAATGAGGCCACGATCTAAAGCCTATTGACCGTAGATTTCCAAAATAAAATTTTGAGACCGTGATAAATTCAAATTTTTGCTACAGGAGCCTAGAAATTCAATAGAACATAAGGTTCGAAAGGCATAATAAACTTTCACGTCTTTTTCGGTTACACAGCTGGAAAAACCTGCTTTTTACCTCCACGGAACAGTCTAGTGATGCACGAGTAAGGCATCGACAGAAAGCCTATTGATCATAGATTCCAAAATTACAATTTTCAGACTGGTCCAAATTCAAGTCTCTGCTACAGGAGCCTTGAAATTCAATAGAACATAAGGTTCGAAACGGCATAATATTAACTTTCACGTCTTTTTCGACTACACAGCTGGAAAACTTGCTTTTTATGTCCACGAACTCTCTAGTTATGCAAGAATGAGTCATTGACCGAAAGCCAATTGACCATAGATCCCAAAAATACAATTTTTAGACCGTGACAAATTCAAGTTTTTGCTACAGGAGCCTTGAAATTCAATAGAACATAAGGTTCGAAACAGCATGCATAATATTAACTTTCACGTCTTTTTCGATTACACAGCTGGGAAAACTTGCTTTTTAAGTCCATGGACTGTCTAGTTATGCAAGAATGAGGTATCGACGGAAAGCCTATTAACCGTAGATTCCAAATATACAATTTTCAGACGGGCGCAGATTCAAGTCTCTGCTGCAGGAACCTTCAAATCCAATAGAACATAAGGCTCGAGACAGCATAATATTAATTTTCACGTCTTTTTCGATTACACATGGAGCTGGAAAACCTGCTTTTTATATCCACGGAAGTCTAGTGATGCACGAGTATGGCATCGACAGAAAGCCTATGGAACGGAGATTCCAAATATACAATTTTGAGACTGGTGCAAATTCAAGTCTTTGCTACAGGAGCCTTGAAATTCAATAGAACATAATGTTCGAAACAGCATAATATTAATTTTCACGTCTTTCGATTACACATGCAGCTGGAAAAAGCTGCTTTTTATGTCCTCGGACATCTAGTGATTACTGATTTTTGCTCCTTTTTCAAAAATGAAAAAGTGCATGGCTTAAAATAGACGAAAAGTTAAGACTATACTATACCCTTGCTTTCTTGCCATTTTTTGCCACTTTCAAAAATGGATGCGAAATATGCATGGGCGAAAAGTTAAGTCTATATAGCCTTGCTTTTCTTTTTTTTCCTCCTTTTTCAAAAATGAAAAGATTGGCAAAAATGGACGAAAAGTTTAGGCTTTTGCCTTACTTTTCTGCCATTTTGTTGCCCCTTTTTCAAAAATGAAAAAGTTACTAAAAATGGACGAATAGTTAAGGCTATACCCTTATTTTTCTTGGCATTTTTTGCCACTTTCAAAAATGAAATAAATGGCATGCAAAATATGGACGAAAAGTTAAGGCTAATATACATTTAGTCTTACTTTTCTGCCACTGATTTTTTGCTCCTTTTTCAAAGATTGGCAAAAATGAACAAAAGTTAAGGCTATATAGCCTTACTTTCTTGTCAGTTATTGCTCCTGTTTCATAAATGAAAGTGGCTAAAAATGGCCGAAAAGCTAAGGTTATAGCCTTACTTTCTTGCCATTTTTTGCTCCTTTTTCAAAAATGAAAAAAATGGCAGAATATGAACAAAAAGTTAAGACTAAAACCTTTACATTTTTGCCTACAAAAAGTAAATACATGGTTAATCCTTTTAACTTTTAAAAATTATAAATTGCCAAGAAGTGAAGGCTGAAACCGAATATTTTTCACATAATTTGGCAATGCACGATTAGGTAGAAAATATTATCCGAAACAATCATCAATAGACACGATAGTCTAGTGGACCGTTCATAGTGTCGCATGGGTGGAAACAATGGATCAATCCCTACTAACGATAAAGAAATTTTAGTTTTTGACAGGCTATGTGAGGCTGGTTAACTATTTTAAATTATCCAGTTAAGGGGTTAAACAAAACAGAAAATATATATTCTCCAAGAAAATATATTTTCAACAGCCAAGATAGTTTAGGTAATCCCCTAATATTTTGGCAAGTTTTTTACTCTTAAGGCCGAGCTATAGACACATCGGACGCGATTCGATAACGCGCCATGATTTTTCAGTCTTTGAAAGCTAGTCAGTAATAAAATAGCCAATGAAAGGAAATTTTAAAAGATATGTAGACCAAATAACTCAAAATGTTATAGCGTTTCTAAATATTTGAAAAACCTGACCCATGCAGGATCAAAGTTATCGGTCACTGAAAATCAAAAAATCGCGCCGCGTTGTCGAATCGCGTCCGGTGTGTCTGGGCCTTTAGAAAAGTGGTTAAAAAAGACAAAGGTAATGGGTAAGCCCTTATATTTTAGGCAGCTTTTTGCAATCGTGACAATATCATTGGGAAAGAAAATAGAAGCGAACCGTTTATCTTTGAGTTGATGGAGGTGAAGGCTATACGGCTTGTTGTCTTTTTAAAGTCATTTTAGTATTTGATTGACTAATTAATTAATTCCACCTGTGAGAGAAAAAGGTTAAAGACACAAAAACGTACCGGCGAAAAAGCAACAGTCAAGACAGTGTACTGGACTCATCACCGTGTCGTATGCTTGGAACTATGGATCGGTCCCTGTTGAGCTCAAGATTCATTTTAGTGTTTGACTGCCCTATCATTATAATTCCTCTCAGTTCAGAGAAGAAAGGGTTATAATTAAATAAAATCAAAAGTGTAAGCCCCCTGTTGAACATCAAATCCATTTTAGTGTTTGACACCTCAGAGAGCAAAGGGTTAAATAAAATAAAACATACTAGCTAACAAGCAACAGCCACGATGGTCTAGTGGTCTCGGCTAAGTGTCGCATGTCGGTGAAGTCAGGTTCGTTTCCTGCCCTGACAAGCAAGGACCTTTTGGTCTTTGTCAGGGGTACAAGTTAATTATAGGGTAGAGAAAAAGGATTAGCTATGATAGAAAACATTAAGCTTTCACCAATAGACCTAGTAGTCTAGCGGTACCGCTCAAAGCCTTCGGGTGCTACGGTGGAAGGATCGAGCCCGGTTAAGACCGGCTGAGACTTCGTACTCAGGTGATCGATCTGACCGGCCGTATGCGGAGTGAAAAGAAAATTCGGGGGTTCTGTTTCCCCGAAAAAAATGAGAGAAAAGCCTAAAGTGTCTTGCTCTAAGAGCAAGGCAAAAAGACTTAGTAAATTTTTTCCTGTCCTCCCGGCCCCCCTCCCGGGGGCCTCCCCCCTTGCTCCTCCCCTGCCGCCTTCCCACCGCACGCTGTCATATTCTAAGTCTACCGCGCATGCGCCAACCATGGTAACTACTAAAGATTAATTTCATTGGTAGTATCTTCTCCAAACATCTGCCCGGCCGCCATTTTCTTTTCTTCTTCTTCCGTCCGCCATTTTTTTTTCTTTATCATTCTTTCATTCGTCCTCGAACCGATCCTGATACACGACATTGGCTTTTACAGTCCTATATCGTTACCACTAGACCACTTGCTCGTTGTTGGAAGCCTACCGCAACTTATTCACCTTAACCTTTTCCTCTAGCTTGTATAATTAATATTCTACACATTTCAAGTCACAAAATGACTTATGTAGGACTTGAACCACAATGGTACATTAGTCTGTGGCCTTTACCGCTAGACCACTTGCTCGTTGTTGGAAGCCTACCGCAACTTATTCACCTTAACCTTTTCCTCTAGCTTGTGTAATTAATATTCTACACATTTCAAGTCACAAAATGACTTATGTAGGACTTGAACCACAATGGTACATTAGTCTGTGGCCTTTACCGCTAGACCACTTGCTCGTTGTTGGAAGCCTACCGCAACTTATTCACCTTAACCTTTTCCTCTAGCTTGTGTAATTAATATTCTACACATTTCAAGTCACAAAATGACTTATGTAGGACTTGAACCACAATGGTACATTAGTCTGTGGCCTTTACCGCTAGACCACTTGCTCGTTGTTGGAAGCCTACCGCAACTTATTCACCTTAACCTTTTCCTCTAGCTTGTGTAATTAATATTCTACACATTTCAAGTCACAAAATGACTTATGTAGGACTTGAACCACAATGGTACATTAGTCTGTGGCCTTTACCGCTAGACCACTTGCTCGTTGTTGGAAGCCTACCGCAACTTATTCACCTTAACCTTTTCCTCTAGCTTGTGTAATTAATATTCTACACATTTCAAGTCACAAAATGACTTATGTAGGACTTGAACCACAATAGTACATTAGTCTGTGGCCTTTACCGCTAGACCACTTGCTCGTTGTTGGAAGCCTACCGCAACTTATTCACCTTAACCTTTTTTTTCTAGCTTGTATAATTAATATTCTACACATTTACAGTCACAAAATGACTTCTGTAAGACTTGAACCACAGTGGTACATTAGTCTGTAGTCTTTATCACTAGACCACTTGCTCGTTGTTGGAAGTCTAACACAACTTATTCACCTTAACCTTTTTTCTCTAGCTTGTATAATTAATATTCTACACATTTCAAGGCACAAAATCACTTCTGTAAGACTTGAACCACAATGGTACATTAGTCTGTAGTCTTTACCACTAGACCACTTGCTCGTCGGTTCAAAGTCTATCGCATTCACTTTATATATTTTTTTTCTCTGGATTGTATAATTAATATTCTACACATTTCGAGTCACAAAATGACTTCTATAGGACTTGAACCACATTGGTACATTACATGCACTGCCTGTAGACTTTACCATTAGACCACTTGCTCGTTGCTGGAACACAACTGCAATTTATTCACCTTAACCTTTTCCTCTAGATTGTATAATTAATATTCGACACATTTCAGGTCACAAAATGAGTTATGTAGGACTTGAACCACAATGGTACATTACACAGCCTGTAGTCTTTACCACTACACTACTTGCTCGTTGTTGGATCGGCCTATCGCAACTTATTCACCTTAACCTTTTCCTCTAGCTTGTGTAATTAATAGTCGACCCATTTCAAGTCACAAAATGACTTATGTAGGACTTGAACCACAATGGTACATTAGTCTGTAGCCTTTACCGCTAGACTACTTGCTCATTGTTGGAAGCCTACCGCAACTTATTCACCTTAACCTTTTTTCTCTAGCTTGTATAATTAATATTCTACACATTTCAAGTCACAAAATGACTTCTGTAAGACTTGAACCACAATGGTACATTAGTCTGTAATCTTTACCACTAGACCACTTGCTCGTGGCTGGAAGTCTACCGCAACTTATTCACTTTAACCTTTTTTCTCTAGCTTGTATAATTAATAATCTACACATTACAAGGCACAAAATGACTTCTGCAGGGCTTGAACCACAATGGTACATTAGTCTGTAGTCTTTACCGCTAGACCACTTGCTCGTCGGTTGAAAGTCTATCGCAACTTATTCACTTTATATTTTTTTCTCTGGATTGTATAATTAATATTCTACACATTTCGAGTCACAAAATGACTTCTATAGGACTTGAACCACATTGGTACATTACATGCACTGCCTGTAGACTTTAGCATTAGACCGCTTGCTCGTTGCTGGAACACAACTGCAACTTATTCACCTTAACCTTTTCCTCTAGATTGTATAATTAATATTCGACACATTTCAAGTCACAAAATGATTTGTGTAGGACTTGAACAACAACGGTACATTACACAGCCTGTAGACTTTACCATTAGACCACTTGCTCGTTGTTGAAGCCTATCGCAACTTATTCACCTTAACCTTTTCCTCTAGATTGTATAATTAATATTCGACACATTTCAAGTCACAAAATGATTTCTGTAGGACTTGAACCACAATGGTACATTACACAGCCTGTAGTCTTTACCACTACACTACTTGCTCGTTGTTGGATCGGCCTAACGCAACTTATTCACCCTATTTTTTCTCTAGCTTTTTTTCTCTTACAAAAATGAAAAAGTGGCTACAAATGGATGAAACGCTAAGGCTATATATAGCCTTTCGTCCATATTTAGCCGCTTTTTTTTATTTTTGAAAAAGGGGCAAAAAATGGGAAAAAAGTAAGGCTATATATGCCCTTAACTTTTCGTCCATTTTTAGCCACTTTTTCATTTTTCAAAAAGGTGCAAAGACTGGCAAAAAAGTAAGGCTATACCCTTAACTTTTTAGCCACTTTTGGCCTCGTTTTCAATTAAAAAAAAGTGCCAGAAATGGCGAAGAAGCAAAGGGAACTAGCTTTAACTTTTTCTTAAGAATAATGCTAAGGTGTTAGGCTTTACTTTTAGTCCATTTTAATCGCTTTTCTATTGCTTACAAAAGTGGCTAAAGGCTAATCCTTAACTTTTTCACAATATCTAGTGCTAAGTATACAAACAAATCCTCGATTTACAATAAGTCCATAATATCTAAATATTTGCGTTAATCCTCGATTCACAAACAATATCGTTAAAAATAATAAGAATCCTAAATTCACAATAAGTATATTCATAACTAAGTAGTACGTATATACACAATAATACAAACGAATCCTCGATTCACAATAAGTATCCATAACAAAATATTTATAATAATCGTCAATTCACAAACAATATCCATAAGAAACCATAAGAATCCTAAATTCACAAATCCATAAGACATAACTGAGTATTTATAATAATCCTCGAATAACAAACAACATCCATAAGAAACCATGTATAAAAATCCTAAATTCACAATAAATATCCATAAATATCCATGCACACTCTTCCATGATTATCCTGCTCACTGTGGTCGTATAAATCTTCGCCGTACCAGATTCTTAATCTTTGATTTCCATTTACGTATACGGGATCAGCAAAATTTGACATGACAAGCTCCGGTGATGTGGCGTCATAACCGGCCAAACCGTACCATCTGCCATTCTCGGTGAAGTAAGCCTGACGTTTGTTAGGGAATATAATGTGGTTTTTCCAATCTGTTAGGAAAATACCGAGATTGGTTTGAACATTTCGGCTGCAGCCCCAGTTCGAGTTGTGCACTGGTGCATAAAGGCAGCGGATACGGCCGGAGACGTGGACAAATTTCACCGCAGCCAGAAATCCGGCTTTGCCATGGTGCCGGAATGTCGCGTATTTGTCAGATCTGGCTTCGATGCATTTCGGATGGTGTGTCAATTTCTGCCATTTGCCTAAAAGTTGAATGATCTTAGTGATAAACTGGGGCCAGTGAGGTCTATATATAAATCTGGTGCAAGAACTTTAGTCATTCGCCCTATAAGGCCCAAAACAAGGCCGAATCCGTGGTCGAATCTGACGCTAAATCCGCGGCTACCTTCACAATGGTGTCAAAATGTTCAGCTTAGCATAATATGCGTTGTAACTTAATTTTTAAGTCCTAACAAGGAATGAGTCATATATATGGATACGGATTACTGATCCATATATGTATGCGTTAGTAATTAACGTTCTGATCAAATTACTCTATTCACAAATTTGCGCAAATATTAAGCGCACGAGGAATTTGCGGGACTGCTTTAAGACCGAGGCTCTTATATAAAAAAAAAACAACACTCAGAAACTATACAGTCAGTTCTCGGAAATCCTTCATACTATCCATAATTACATACTATGTTCTACAGATATTGCCTTTGTAATTTTGTTATCACCACTTATAATGATAATATACTTACTTAATCGATGATTCTGCGTCAACGAGTGATTTAATACATGCGAGGCAACAATCTCAACTAGCAAGAGTAAGATAAAACATTTGGTTCCACACATCATCATTCTTTTGCCTGTTTTTCTTCAAAACTGTTCAAGAAAGTTTAACCCAGCGCTTTGTCTTGAAGATAGAAGTTGTTTGTGTGATGTACGAGCCAACGAGCCAAGTGATTGTTATTATGCGATAACAATGAATAATCGCAGCCGGTGTGTAAAAATTAAATTGCTCGAGGTTTTGTGTTACGGTAATCCTGGTGATAATGTAAACAAACCTTCTTTCAAGATGCGTAATGGAATGACTGGAACGTCAACACAAACTCATTTAGAGAAGGTGTGGTATCTCATTATCTTTCTATTGTCTTTCTATTAACTATGGCTACCTATATATCTTTGAAGTTTAATACGTGGAAAAAGATATTTGCTTGATAATCAGTAACTAACTCAAACATGTTACGACTTAACTTAAAATACAATACAATGGACTGACTCCGAATAAATTCGTAGGGAAAAAATAAATTCAAAATTAATTAATTTTTTTATGAAAATTCATTCGGAGTGTCCATTGTATTGTATTTTATTAGAATACTCAGTGGTTACCTAAAATATTACGATTTGATTCGTTAGGGATGTGACAGATTTAAATCTCCTCATTATAAATATTCTGGCTTTAAAACTAATTCTCTGAATAGGGGGATTCAAGGTTAACGACGCCATAACGAAACACAATAGTACAATGGAATTCCCTATAGGGAAAATTGCAGGCGGTGCAAACATAATGGTGAAAACAATAGATTCAAGACGGCGTCGGAAACCTTGAAGTCTTGAACCATTAATTACCCAGTCCAGGTTATGAGACCAGTGGGTTCGACTGGGGGGGGGGGACTGGGGATTCATTCCTACAATATGGAGTAGTCCGACTATAATTCGGTGAGGAGATTTCGTAGCATCACCGTTTAATCAAACATTCTGCGCAAATTTTTTCAAGTCATTCGTGGTGCGCCGCAAAAAAAGACACACACTCAAAACTCAGTTTCAAAACAACAAATTTTTTTAACTCAAAAAATAATATACATGTATATATCTTATTGAATGGTTTGACATACAATCAGGCCGAGTATTTTACGAACGTATTTTTCCAAGCTCTGAAAGGGCGAGGAAAAAATGCGAGAAGAAACGTTATGTTAAACCATTCAATAGGATTTTTATCAAATGACAAACCTTTAAATTAATACAGTTTCATTGCAGATAATATTTCATAACAATAGACCTTACCAATTATTCTCTTTTACCCAAAGGCCTCGTTTCCATGTTAACTTATTTTAGCATGTCAGGGGCAGTTAAAGATTATATTCCCATGAAAAGTTTCCTGGACGAATTTGTTTCTTGCTGTTCTTAGGCTCAATAACAAAGTAATTTTCAACCCTACTAAGCGCAAAACATGAGTAAGTATTTGACATGAAAACGAGGCCATTGGGTAAAAGAGAATAATCGGTAAGGTCGATTCGATCGAGACCTATATACTGTAATGAAGTTATATTCATGACGCTATCTGTTCGAGAGACAGAACGTTTTTTGCATGCGTAGACTCATCAATCGTTGTGAGAGGCGATGGCTGTGTCATTGCTTCCACAACTGCAGATCGTTCATCTTCAAATTACGGACGAGAATTCTCCATTCATAATCACTCCACTCTATATGACATAACAAGATATAACTCAGAAAAACTATTTTGGCTTCAGCAAATCATAGGCTTTCATCATAGCAGTTAGCTTTCCAGTTTATTTATATAGTTTAATGGTCCACACCCACTGTAATGACACAGCTCTATGAATAACGAAAGAAAGCGCATCAAACAATCATGTATCAATACTTCATACAAACCTTGGTCGACTTCTTTTTGGTCTTAACTGCTGTCCACTTCCACCGAATGGAGAGAAGTCGTTTTTCTCTGGCTCTTTTTTCTAAACATACAAAATTTGAGTTTAGTATTCATTGACCACCGCAGGGTGCGATAATTCGCGTACTTACCATAGATATCTAAAATATACACTAGATAGTGCATCTAATTATTCTGCAATTCAAAAATTGAAGACGTGATTGCAGACTCAGGATATTCCCATGAAATGAGAAGACTCGTATGTTTTCTATTTCTTAAACAGGGAACTTAAACATTAAGTTAAACCTTTTCCAAATACATTTTCGAACTGTTCAAATGATGAAAGTTATTGTTGTTTTTTAAGCGTTTATTAGCGAGTGGGAAACTCCAACATGGCCGCCATCTATTCAAATGGGGGTAACCGCTGGAATATTCTTGGCTTCAATTTTACTAAAAGAGATGCGCTATCTAGTGTATATAAGATATCTATGGTACTTACGTATACAAGAGGTACGGCAATACTACAGTCTAGTACGTCTTTGATTTCAGTTTGTATTCACAAGCTTTTCAAAAATCTCTGACTCTTTTTTTTTGTATTTTAAGCGCCCCATAATGTAAATAATCGACATGTTATATATAGCTTTGTATATTCACCTGCGTATTATTCGTCTTGAAAATTCTCTTAAACGTCAATGTTCCTTTCTTGTAATCATAATTTGGTATTCCTCTGAAAAACGCATAAATGATGTCATTGCATGACGATACAGCAGACAAGCCAACTATCTCGTTGACTTTGACGCAGCACTATATACCACCAGGATTCTGGAGTGAGTAATTATTTCCTCTTTTGTTTGGGGAATACGAACTTTTTTGTTTATGTGAAGTGGAATATTGAATTTGGTAGAAAAACAACACAAAAAATTCCATTTTTAAAAAACATTTTGCACCATCCAGTACTAGCTTTCAGACCAGTGTCCTTACCTTTTCTTATCAACAGGTCCCAAAGGTACAGGTTCACTGGGGGCATTACTCTTCTTCTTCTTTCCATCAAGACGAAATCCGGAACCTGAGAATGCCTGAAGAAATGAACAATTTCGTTAATAACCTTGTCTAGGCTTACCGAGGTCTGGGGTAAAAAATTCAGCTGGTGAAACAGTCAAAGAACTTTTTAAACATTGCTCAGCTGGAAGCCATAAGCTACAGAGGAACTTGAACATTGAGAGCAGCCCCTAGAGTTGACCCAAACTAGGATGAAACCCAGACTTTAAACACAAATTTGATATCGTCATATTACTGCTCAACTTTGATTTTGCTTTTCAAAGTGAAAATCTGCAAGTGTTAACTAACCTGGAATCCAACGTCGGCTTCCTCAAGATCTTCCTGGAGAAAATAAATACACGCAAAATACATTAGCAAAACATTGCTTCAATCACATCACAAAGAAGGCATTTAAAGGCACAGTTAAGCCTTTTGAATGATGGTTTTTAAGGCGCATTGCAACCCTTTTAATTGAAAAAACTAACTAGGAAAATGAATTAAGCATAATTCAAGATCTGTGATCTCAATAGTTTTAACATTTTTAATGTCAAAAACATTGAGTTTACTGATCTAGTTAGCTTTTTTCAATTAAAAAGGTTGTAATGTGCCTTAAAAAACATCATTCACAAGGCTTAACCTCTTCCTTTAAGCCTGGTTCACACTGGTCGTAAGAATCGAGGATTTCCATTGTCTGTGATCACTGGTGTGCAAAATGCTTTGTCTGTCGGAAAAGAATACAATAGATCGCCGACGAATTACAACCAGTGTGAACCAGGCTTTAATACCCTTATTCCAGTGATGGTGTTAATCCGGCTCAGCTAAACACTCATACCTCTTCCTGGACGTCAGGTTTTGGTTGTCTTTGAGGTTCAACATAACCAACGGGAGGAGCAAACTCCACCTAAACACAATCATGTTATATGAAGCAGACCTTTTCAACCAGTTCTTTGAACATGTCTGGGGAATGAAAGTGATCAGGGAAGTTAGGGAACACCGCGGTCAAAGGCAAAGCACACGTTCGAGTCCACGATAGTAGCGGGATAAATGTCTGCCAAAACAATGGGAACACCGGAACAGTAAATACTGAAAAAGAAAAGCCGCTCACTATAAGGAAATGGCTAAAGGTATAAGAGCAGGAATTTCAGATTTGTTAATTACTGTACATTATCAGAACAGTGGTAACTTTGGCAAGTAAGTTATAAGAAAACGTAAATTCATATTCAGTGAAAATTCATTGTACTGATAGTCCCAAAAATATAATTCAGTAGAAATTTCTAAATTTGATAAAAATAATAATGCAAGATATAATTGACATAACATATTTGTACCTGCATATCACATTCAATGATGGAAACAGCTTGGCCAGGTTTTGCCTCTTGGACTAGAAACTCATATACCTAAACAGTACAGAACATTTTTCTGTTTCTGGTGTATGCACTTGGATGAAGATATAAAATGTTTGTGATGTTGTTTTTGAGTGTGTCCAGACCGGGCAAGCTGAAGAGTTTGCTTAACCGCAGTGGGAATCGAACCAATGAGCTTTGGTTTACTAGTCCAATGCTCTACCAACTGAGCTACGAGGTTAAGTCGGTTCGAATGAGTGATATTTCGGAACTCAATCTAGTTCCTTCGATATCAGTTCCTCAGTTGGTAGAGTACTGGGCTCGCAAACCAAAGGTCGCGGGTTCGATTCCCACTGCGGTCAAGCAAACTCTGAAAAGTTTGGTGTGAAGACACTCAGAGACAACATCGCAAACACAGAAAATTATTTTCCATTCCAGTGCAATAAACATACAAGATGTATCACTGTAGTTAATTTAAAACATGTAAATGCCACGTCGAACAAATCCCAACCAACCGAGCCAATATCTTACATTCACACGAAATGGAAAAGAAGAGGGCTTATAACAAAAGAGTCATCGAAATCGAACAATGAGTTTTTACACCACTAGTTTTTGAAACAAATGGGGGCGATGGGCAAAGAATGCATTGCGTTTCACAAAATGTTGGCATCGAAGCTCGTGGAGAAATATAATAGACCTTATTGAACGACAATGGCATATTTGAGAACAAAACTTTCTTTTAGTTTACAGTAATTTGGTCAGCCCTGTTATGCCTATGTGGAACGAGAACACCTTTTTATAGCGACAATTTATCTTTTAACTTCTAAATTTTACATAATATTTTAGAACTAACTTTTTACTATTGAATATTTCGAATAAATCTTTTAAAAATTGAGTAAAATAAAAAAAATTTAAAACATACCTTGTTATTATATGTTATTGCAATGATATCACCAACTGTTAAACATGCATATGATCTCAAGGCATTTTCTAAGCTTTAACTTGTTAAGAAAATGTTATAGCAATAGAGCATCTTAAAATTAGTAAAATTGCAAAGTTTGGTTGCAAAATGTACGTTGTAAAATGAGGAAAATATAGCCCTGCAAAATTTGCAAATTTTGTATTAATTTGTATTACGTGCGGGAAAATGCACCACATTTTTTGTGTGTAAAAGGATACACAGCTTTGGGATTGGTAATATCCAAGAAATCAGAACTTTGAGGTTGAAATTTGGAGTATGTGGCCACAAGTAATGAAGCACTTTCCACTTGCAGAATCTGACCTTCATCTAGGCAAAGGTTACGCATCATCTGTATACAAAATTGTAAAATAAATTATCAAAAGGGAACACATTTACTACATGTGGGTGCAGCCTCCTAAAAGGGGTACATAAAGAAGGGTGCCTTGGTTTCCTTATCAAATCCAGGGAAAAAATGAGATCATAGTAACATGATTGTAAAATTGTTGACCAATCAAAACTACAGTCTAGTGCCTTGCAGCCCAGGGCTCGAAATAACGTTTCCAACGTTCACGATCATGCTGATAAGCGTCATGCTGCTGATCAAATGAAAATCTGGCCAATCAGTATAGGATACGTTCTGTTTATATGTTCTGTCATAATACCGTAGTATTGCATGGTGTCTGTTAACGACATTAACCATGTTTTTGAGACGATGGTTCTTGCCGATCAAGATGATCGACAATCTTGCTTCTCTGCCGATCAAAAGCAATTTCCTGCCGATCATTGATCAGCCATTATTTTGAGCCCTGCAGCCTTACACGACTTATAAACAAACGTTCTCTAGTAGTGATTATTGTACGCACTTGATCAACAGTTGCAGATGAGTTGACGAGGATTTATTGCATGATGTACCAACTAATAATATTACCATGCAACCTCGTACCCATGGCCCAAAGTCTTAGGATTCCCATGTACCTTACAATTACTGTAGTTGATAAAACCTGGATGCTAAATTTACGTGGCTGTTAATTTCCAAAAAAAAATTCAAAATTAATTCTGTGCAATACATCAAATGTCATAGAATATTTCTGGTTCTGACACTCAAATGTGTTGAAATACTAAATCTATATGACCCACGTACCCAATGAGGTATAAAAACTTTGCCTTCATCCGCAACAAACTCTAACACACCACAATGTGTTGATCTCTTGGCATTTGTATTGGTCAGTTTGAACAACATTGGATACACAATATTTAGACGAGCTGCAAGGAAATCAGTTCTTGTTAAAGGCGGAGTAATACGGACAAAAAATTGCTGCAACTTGCAAAATCTGATTTCTACGCATGTTAATTGAAAATGTATACACATAAATTACAAATCACAAGGCAACATGTGTCAACATTTAATGAGACTCGGCTAATATAGTGCAAGGGAATTCCCCACAGGTTTCCCCAATTACGGTGACCTCATAAGGCATGATGAACTTACAATTACAATAATTTTAACAATTGAAACAAACTAAATATAAGAATCTTGTTTCTAAAACTTTCACCTTTGTTGTTCATAACTTATTACTCATTTTTATTTCTCAAGGATATATACGAAAGGTTAATTTAATTAACCTTTTGTATATATCCTTGAGAAATAAAAATGAGTAATAAGTTATAAATATAAGAAAATCTACAAACGATGCAACAGACAACTAACAACTTAAAACTCTGTTAAGGGGCCTGACCCTTTTATATTTAGCACACACAGATTTCCGAGTCTGCGGATCGTCACAAAATTATAAATATTGGATAGCATACATCTCTATTACAGGGCCACTATTTAAAATGTTCCATTTTTACAATATTGCTCTAATATTCACAATTATTCAAAATCACCAAGTCGACTTACTTAAAACATCCAGGGCAGAAGGTGGCATGATAACTACAAAAGAACAAGTACAATTATATGTATTAACCCATATGCTCATGTGATATATCCATATTTTCAATAAATATCGATATTTCAAAAATATTTTAATATATTAATTTAAAAAAGATTTAAATATTTTCTGATATTTGCTGCAGGTTATTTTACAAATATTAATAACATTAAATGAACAAGGTTTGTTGGAAAATATGTTAAAAGTCAATTAAATCGATTGGTCGCACATCCAGTCATGAAAAGGTTTGATTGGACAAAACCTTAAATTTCGACGGATGTCAAATGACCAGCTTCCGGCGGCAGTAATAGACCTTATGCATAATGACGCCATAAGGCTTGATGTCTGTGAGGAATGCTGGTCTTAGTAGTCATATTGCCCGGGAAAATTAAACAATTCAAAATGGCCACTTTCGAAATTTTCCCAGGCGATGACTACTAAGACCAGCATTCCTCGCGGGCATCAAGCCTTGTGATGTCATTATGCATAAGATCTATTTGCTAGCCTGTAACGAGATCAAGACTTGTGTCAGAGCCTGACCACAGATCACATGCAACACAAAGCTCTACATACTTTTTCCACCTTTCTCCACATCCTCTCTCTCGTTACCTGGACACAACATGACAGAATAACATCTGTACTGTCTGTTGAATGTCCTAGGGATACTGTCAAACATACCAAAACCCTGAAACTGGAAAAGATGTTTTTAATATGTAGATTAACCCTTTCAGTGGCAATGCAGCCTGATGCACTCCAGTGAGCTCTATATATATATCTGGATCAAGTACTTCAGTCATTCGGCCTATGAGAAAAGAAAAGGCAAGATGGTGGCCATTGACGTCCAGTAGCTCTGAAGGTTGTTAATTGTCAGTTTTTTTCAAACATATTGTATCACTAACCAAGTTATCAGTTCATAAAACCATAGTATTATTCTTTAATAAATCAATGTCAAAATACGAACTTTCAGCACACTCTCTGCCAAGATGGCGGAAATTGAAGGAGCTATTGGACATCAGTCCCACTACTAGATTTGGTTCAAGTCCGTCTCAGGAGAAAAGTAGGGAGAGATGGACTTGGGACATTCGCAGCATTTCAAATGTTACTTGCAAAAATTGGCGCGAAAATTTGTTGTTGTTCTTATTTGGTAAGCGACGCCTCCGTAGGAAAAATCCGACAGTAAAATTTGGCACGCTTGCAGGGTATCCAAGTCCGTCTTTTCTACTTTTCTCTCATATTTTTGCGCCCAAGTGTAAACAGCTTCTGCCCGAAAATTGCTCCGATTTGTGTTTACATTACAATGAGAGCGTTGCAAAAACCGATCCGATACATCGCGCACCACTTTGAAGAGCAAACCGCCGCACCACCGGTTTGTTGCAGAAATTGAGACAATAACAACATTTCATATGTAAACAGAAGCCCTATCCGGTATGGTATTTGCGTCGGACGCAAAGTGATCCGATACAATGTAAACATAGCCTTAAATTCAGGAGTTTAGTGGGCTGCCTATGATGCACCCTACTCTTATTATTTTACTTTATCTAACGCTAGACGATTTAACTCGTCAAGAGACAGTCAATGGGTTAATCAGACTATCTGCCCATGTATCTAGTTAACCCATAAACTTGCATTGGCCTCCAATGCGCCCTACCTTATTATTTTACTCTGTCTATTAAACCCCAGACAATTTTACTCATCAAGAGGACACCGGAGTGTGTTGGCATTCAATGGATCAATGAGAAAGTTGAAAATTTCAGCTTTTCTACGTAAGTTCACTTCCTATACTATAAAGTAATAGATAAACTTACCATTACTGAATCGTTCAATAAAAACTAAGATTTCAAATCTAAACCATAAATGAAAATACAAACAAATTTCTTCAAAAATTTCTTTTTATTTTTGTTTTGCTTGGTAACCACTCACTTTTGTTTCGCTTGGTAACCACTCATCGGTTCAGGAAACTGGAACGAGTATGAAATTGCGGAACGCTCTTTGCGGATCAAATTGTGCGGACTGCGGAGATGCGTAAGCGGAGGGAACTGTACGAATTGTTTCAGTATACTTTATAGATTTAATAGTGAATTTAGTTTCGACTGCGAATTCATAAAAGTAACTTGTTTTATTCATAATTTCAAGCGGTGATTAGCGATATAAATACCTGCAAAATACCAAAGTTTCTAGCGAAGGCCCTTCGTCAGAAGTTAGTGTACCGCTGGCTGCTGACAGTTTTTCAAATGGATGGTGAATTCGTGTCTTAGTTTAACAGCAACAAAATACTAGATTTCCAGTTGATCAATTTTCATGCTACTAGTTTTGATAATGTCAACTCAATAAAGGAATATATTTTTGTGATTTAAAATGATCAATCTTGTGAAGAATGTTTTTGATCAACTTTTTGCAGTTGAAATTAATCGGTT
>CACRXK020001324.1:18090-37241 GCA_902702795.2 Paramuricea clavata | reverse complement strand
GCATATCTTATAGTAATATGTATCGGTTCTTGTAACGATAGCACGAAGGCACGGTACTATAATGCATATCTTATAGTAATATGTATCGGTTCTTGTAACGATAGCACGAAGGCACGGTACTATAATGCATATCTTATAGTAATATGTATCGGTTCTTGTAACGATAGCACGAAGGCACGGTACTATAATGCATATCTTATAGTAATATGTATCGGTTCTTGTAACGATAGCACGAAGGCACGGTACTATAATGCATATCTTATAGTAATATGTATCGGTTCTTGTAACGATAGCACGAAGGCACGGTACTATAATGCATATCTTATAGTAATATGTATCGGTTCTTGTAACGATAGCACGAAGGCACGGTACTATAATGCATATCTTATAGTAATATGTATCGGTTCTTGTAACGATAGCACGAAGGCACGGTACTATAATGCATATCTTATAGTAATATGTATCGGTTCTTGTAACGATAGCACGAAGGCACGGCACTATAATGCATATCTTATAATAATATGTATCGGTTCTTGTAACGATGGCACGAAGGCACGGTACTATAATGCATATCTTATAATAATATGTGTCGGTTCTTGTAACGATAGCACGAAGGCACGGTACTATAATGCATATATCTTATAGTAATATGTATCGGTTCTTGTAACGATAGCACGAAGGCACGGCACTATAATGCATATCTTATATTGTTTGGATAAGTTTTATTTATAATAAATAAATAAATATATATTTATTTATTTATGTGTCACTACATTTTTTTGCACTGGCTGTGCGGTAGTTTCATAAAGTCAAAGACTATAATTTTCACACTTTAGTTTGGCGTTTCCGTTTATGTTAGCGCTTCTAGACATACCGACGCCAACACTATATTATTAAAAATTAGAGGTGACAAAGTTTAGCCAGCGTGTGGGGACTTCTGTTTCCTCCGAAGGAGAAAGCGAAAAAAGCAGTGAGTGGAATAACTTACTCTCCAGAGTATTGTAACGATAGCACGCGTGCTATAAAAAAAAATTCAAACCACACCGCTTATTTTGGGCATGGTATACGAATAGTACGAATAGTCCGCGAATAGTCGACGAATAGTGCGAATAGTCCGCGAATAGTCGACGAATAGTACGAATAGTCCACGAATAGGCGACGAATAGTACGAATAGTCCACGAATAGGCGACGAATAGTACGAATAGTATACTATTTCTCAACACTCGCATTCATGCTCAGTTTGATAAGGTATGGCAATATTGATCAGCGTCCTAAGCCAAGCTGAAAGCTTGGCTTAGAATTGCGGCGCACGACTCACCCGAATTTGTGGGTGGGTGGGTCGTTTGCCACTTGCCTCTCAAAATGTGGAACTGAACAAGAGCGAGCGTCTGGGTGTTGTCCGCACCTTTATAGCTACATCAGTCACCCATGCACATAATATATGCAATACGTTTCATAACAACTTTGTTTTAGCCTTAATTTGTTTTCGCATATCATTACGAGTGTTGAGAATAGTATACTATTTCTCAACACTCGCATTCATGCTCAGTTTGATAAGGTATGGCAATATTGATCAGCGTCACTGCCTAACCTGGTATCTCCTGTTCGTGTGGGCAGTCTTTTACCATCCCTACACCTAAATAAAACATCCTATACATACACTTAACCCAATACTCATTCCTTAATTCCCCAACCTCATCTGCCTGTTGCTGTTTTATTCCAGCAATATACAAAGATGCCAACATAGATATTACAGAAAATCAAGCACAATTACGATATGAAGTAAACATAGGCATTTGAACATGTGCGGTAGCGTTTCAATAGGGCTACTTTAGGAAATGTGAGTGGTGTTCGTAGGAAACGCTGACACAAATCGTTGTAAGTGATTTACATCTTGCCATGGATTGACCACATTTCCTGCATTGCCAGAAGCTAAACGAGCTGAAGCACCCTCCGGATGCAAGACCTTAGCAAGTTGCATATAATGCAGAGCTGTATGACGGCGTGCCCAACCCACGTGCTGCATGATTTCCGGCAAATCGGCACCAGTAAGCGCAATAGTAATAGCACAACCAGCTCTGAAACCATGCAACGTCTCTCCCTCATCAGACCCCATTTGCCCCAAGTAAAGTTTCAAGCGAGCTTCTGCGGCAGAAGACGTAAATGGAGAATCCTGAATGCCTCCTTCAGGGGTCGTCGGTCGAAAGAGATACCCGCGAGTGAGGTCGACCTTCATTTGACGAGCAACATCCATATACTGCTCAATACCACGAATTGGAGAAATCGTCGTATGTGGATTTGCAACGTACACCAAAGACATTCTGATCACCATCACGCAGTGTCTTGCCCCAAATATGATTGAAAAACATGCCATCATCATTGGGAAAGCGCAGTATCTCTGGAACTGTTACCTGGCCAAGGTCGCCAGGCCTATCACCACTAAAAAAACGCCATTTTGAAATAGGCCTGATCGCGAGCACTAGAAAACGCTCGATTTGTGAGTTAGAAGACTCCAACTTCCGCTGAAGATGCAAAGACAACTGAGTTAACTTGTCGACAAAAAATGGGGTAGCTTGCTGGGGCGTAATCCGTGCTTGTAATTGTTCGGCAGTCAGTAGACGGAGATAATCTTTAACGGATCTATCCGCAGCATGCAGGATTACCTAAACCTAAACGTTTATCCCGTCAAGAAAATATGATCATATCCGGATTTGTCATCCAAAACAGTTTGGTAAGAATCGTTACTCACATAACGCGGAAGGTCTCGCAAGGAATCGAGCTGAAACGGCTTATCTTTCATCCAAAGATTGAGAAAACGCGCGTCATAACAAAAACGTGGCTTGCGGGACTCAAAGGTGAGAGGCAGCACTAGATGAGGAGGTTCAACCTCACCAACTCGCCCAATTAATTTGAAAGCACCTATTACAAGGCGCTCAACGATGGTCTGTCCAATAAAATCCCGAAACTATGCACATATCTTATTATTTGGAAACTGTTTCGGAGGTGGGAAATCGGAATCATGAGACTCTTGTTGAAAAATTCTCTTACAATGCTGAAAATAGGGAAACACGGAAACCTGATTGTTAATCCAATTTAAAACGTCCTGATGATCGTGGGAAGGATTTCTCTCCACAATCTCTGTCCAAAACGGTGCATGACGGGGAAGTTCCCCGGCGTGAAAAGTCTGTGGATCTCGTATGGCTAATGTGTCCACATCCCCAATAGCGATACCATTTTCCACATTAGACACTTGCTGGACAAGAGAATGATTGGGCGTCATACCCTCACCGACAGAAATGAGGTCCCCAATAGCATTGACCCAGCGCAACACACAGTTCTTCCGGATCGATTCATTTACTTCGCAGTGAAATATAATACTGGCCGTACCTGGGTGAGGTAACAGTATCTAAAACAGGAACAAACAATCAACAATGCCTATAGCAGACCCCAACAAGTCGGCAAGGATATGATCGCAACGACCCCGCGAACGCAGGGAGGGCTGATTGAGATACCCCTTTTCAAAGCTTTCATATCCTAGGACTGTAATAAAGCAATGGAAAAACAACTAATAAAACCTCCTCCCCCCCAAAAAAAAAAACACAACGCAAGTGAATCCACATAATATGTGCAACAATAAATAACAAATTATCATAATACAAATCTCGTCATGTTTAAATTATTATCGAGACATATAAGTCATCAATCCACACAAATAACGTATGAAAGTCTGACATTTGTTTCTAGATGCTAACTACAGAAACCACACAACACATGACGCACACAATAGCACAGTTCATTTTGCCTGTGATGAGGAGGCGTCAGAGACTGGTGGCGTTCTGCGACGGTTTTCGTCGTCACGTTTCTTGAGTATACACTGAGCTTGAAAATGTCCAAATCGCTGACAATAAAAGCATCTCCCGACATTTCGACGATATGGAAAAAAGGCGATTTGAAGTGTTGACATTAGATCCTTGTGGAATATCGCGAGAACGACTCTGAAATCGCTGTTCTACTTTGGCGACAATATCAAAGATACGTTCATGATCTTTATCACCTAACAAACGCAAGAGTAAACTACGAAATTGCTCCGTCGAGACAGACATCTTGGCACTTAACGTTTGGTAGACCATACGGTGATACGCATGCTTCGCATGTTTCTGCTCTTGCGAGACATTATTCAAATTTTCCACCATGTCCAAAGCCTCGAATTTATTAAACTCGGACAACGGACGTGAAGCGTACGTCATAATCGTAATAATCACATTCTCGACAGTTGCCTTAGTAAACACAGCACGCTTTGCCGCAAAGCCTTGGACTCGGCTTTCAAAGTCGAGATAACATAATTCAGAAAATGATATAAATATAATACCGTTTGTTTGACCTGGGCGAAACGCCGCCTACAATTTACTAACGAAAGCTCGTCGTTAGCGAATCCTCGCCCACATTTACCAACGAATCTAGTACTTGGGAAACCCGCGCCAACATGTGACTGACGAAATCTCGCCCTTGGCGAATTCTCGCCCATATGTTACTGAGAAAATCTCGTCCTTAGCGAATTCTATTCACATTTTACTGACGAAAACTCGTCCTTGGCAAATTCTTGCCCACAATTTACGGACGAAATCTCATCCGTGGCGAATTCTCGCCCATACTTTACTGACGAAATCTCGTCCTTGGCGAATTCTCGCCCACATTTTACTGACGAAATCGCGTCCTTGGCGAATGCTCGCCCACATTTTACTGACGAAATGTCGTCCTTGGCGAATTCTCGCCCACATTTTACTGACGAACTCTCGTCCTTGGCGAATTCTCGCCCACATTTGACTGACGAAATCTCGTCCTTGGCGAATTCTCGCCCACATTTTACTGACGAACTCTCGTCCTTGGCGAATTCTCACCCACATTTTACTGACCAAATCTCGTCCTTGGCGAATTCTCGCCCACAATTTACTGACGAAATCTCGTCCGTGGCGACTGCTCGCGCAGATTGTACTGACGAAATCTCGTCCTTGGCGAATTCTCGCCCACATTTAACTAACAAAATCGCGTCCTTGGCGAATTCTCGCCCACATGTTAAGAACGAAATCTTATTCTTGGCGATTTTAAACTGACGACAACTCGTCATTGGCGAATTCTCGCCCATATGTTCCTGACGAAAACTCGTCCTTGGCGAAATCTCGCCTACCGTATTTACTCGTTTAAGCGCCGCGGCGCTCTTTAAATTTTCAGAGCTTCAGATGCGGCGCTCATTCGGGGGCGGCGGTCAATCGGGGGCGGCGCTCTTTAAAAAATATTTTATTTGTGAATTATGACAAGAACTTTTAACTATAAAATAGACAAGTTTTAAAAGGTTTTTGTTACTAAATGTCCCTATTTTGACGGCTGGAATTTTTACACTGTTTAGTGCGGCGCTCATTCGGGGGCGGCGCTCTTTAAAACAATTTGATCTCAAATGCGGCGCTCATTCGGGGGCGGCGCTCAATCGGGGGCGGCGCTCAATCGAGTAAATACGGTATTCTTCATAACTATGTAATGTATAATCAAGCAGAAGTATGCCACATATGTGGTGAATACACATTATAAACGACAAGGGTGTGAATGCAACAGATAATATATATATATACGAAGAGTTCCTCAATTATAGAACGATAATAGTATGACTGATTTATATTAAGGCAAAACTACTAAGTTTCAAATTGACCCAGAGGCGCCGCAAATTTTTTTTCCGTAGACAGTCGGACTCCTCATTGATAGTCGGACGCATCATTGATCCGCGTCCAGGCCTCCGCGCGTTATCGATGGATCCCTTCGTACCCTGCGTAACCCATTGGTGCACCATATATCCATCACTCCACGTTGTTCTTCTTCGACCACGTGTAGAAAGATGAACGATTTGCTTCGCGATGCCATATAGTAAATCTACAAACTTGTTTTTCTGGTTGTGAAAATACTCAAGAACTGTTATTGCGAGTTAAAGCTATATATCATCCCATGCAATTGAAGGGAACCAGGACCATCAAGACCACTTTCCCCAAATAGGAGTATTGCAGAATACCCGTCCACCAGTAATATCCCTGATATCATGTAGCCCGGCCACTATTTCCCTGGATACGTATATACCAGATCTTATTGCCTCGTTCTAATATAAACAAACTAATTACTAAAACAATATTACGAATTGATACTATAAAGGAAATATCATGCATGCAAGACTTTTAATGTTTAATATTATGCTTAGTTCTCCCAGCGACGCTAATTAATCATAATCTTTCAAACACCAATGTCCGGTTGTGAGGAACAAATTTACATATTACACCACATTTAAGCTCTCTATAGCATGAGAATTTAATTTATTAATGCTAACTAACTTTCGCCTTAATCTCAAATTAACTGCTTGACTGCGTATCCACTAAAATATAGAGCTACCTATAGCATGAGAATTTGATCTAATGCTCAATCTAACTGTATGCCTCGTTCTCAAAATAACTAGTTTACAGCATGTCCGCGTATCCACTAGAATATAGAGCTACCTTTAATACGACAATTTAATCTATTAACGTTAAGTCACTGTATGCTTCGTAGCTACCTTTACCACCATGGGATTTTAATCTATCAATCTATTTATTAGTCTATTGAGAATAAATATAGATGTATTAATACATCGTATCCATGATGTTTGAAAAGCATAGCTTAAAAGTGGACGGGTATTCTGCAATCGCTCCGGAAGATATGGCAATGTTTTTTTTTTAAATTATGGAATCGAAAACAATGAAACTTATAAAGAGTTACAGAAGCAACGAAAAGAGTCAACAAAGCAAAGAAAAGCACGTGGGAATGGCAAATATAACTTAATAAAATATGTAAGATGTCATCACCACACAAGATATGAAGCCACAATCTGTCCTGCTCAGATTTTGACATCTCAACCAAGCAATACAACATTTTGAAATCACCGATTGCGTGCGCAAGATACACTGGGAAGACGCATCTAATAAGAAGAGTATCCGCTGAATGTTTTGTTTAAGGGCGCGGGTCAATGATGCGTCCCGACTATCAATGAGGAGTCCGACTGTCTACGGAAAAAAAATTTGCAGAGGCGCCTATAGTCTGTAAATTTTATAATATGCTGAAAGAACAACGTACTAACAATAGCATATAATAATGAAAAGAAAAATATGCAAGACCAAAAGACAAAATACATACACGAAACAAAACTCGTGTAAAACCTATAAGCTGCGTATTTCGATGTACAGTAACCGAACACTATATGATCAGTACGAGCACTGAATGCCTAACTAGAGGAAAACTCAGGAATCAGGCGAATAAGCTAAATAAATCACTACCACAAGGTATTTGTTAAGAAGTATAATGACCTCCAGATCATTGTTGTCTGGGACGGGAATATCCTGATTGATAGCGGCCTGCAGCGGCGCCGGTTGTACTTGGCCTTGAGCATCCAAAACCATAGGTTCTGGTGGAACCTCCACAGGAAACTGCTCATCCACTTCGGCCATTTGAACAAATTCGGGTGAGTCGTACTGTTTTCGTTTGCCACTTGCCTCTCAAAATGTGGAACTGAACAAGAGCGAGCGTCTGGGTGTTGTCCGCACCTTTATAGCTACATCAGTCACCCATGCACATAATATATGCAATACGTTTCATAACAACTTTGTTTTAGCCTTAATTTGTTTTCGCATATCATTACGAGTGTTGAGAATAGTGCAATAGAGACTTTGCAAGGCTTTGCAGCAGTGCTATAGAACCAAATTTACCGGGGGGGGCTCTGTTGACAAACATGAAATCGTGAAAACATTCGTCGACGTACGTCAATGACGTCTAGTGATTGTCATCAGTGGCGCCGTGGCCGGGGGGGGGCATGGCCCTCCCCTATTGTTGACACCCGTCGTAAAATTGCCAATGCTGCCGGAAATTGTCGGAAAATTGTCAAGGCTGTCGGAAATTGTCAAAGTTGTCGACGGGGGGTGAAGATTTAAAATGTTGTCGTCCGGAAAACTTTTTGGTTTGTCGGAAAATTTTTTCGGTTTGTCGGAAAAGTACTGCCCTTGCCCCCCCCCCACCAAAAAAAAACATGGGTCCCACGGCGCCACTGATTGTCATTCTACTTCCTGTTAAATATTTGTTAAAACTCAGTGGTCCCGTAATTTTTACCGATTACGTATGACGTCACTGACATCAACGAATGTTTTCACGATTTCATGTTTGTCAATAGAGCCCCCCCCCTCCCCGCCCCGCTTCGGTAAATTTAGTTCTACAGCACGGTGGAAAGCTCAGTGGTGGAAAGCCTTGCAAATTCTCTATTGCACTATTCGTCGACTATTCGTACTATTCGTCGACTATTCGCGGACTATTCGCACTATTCGTCGACTATTCGCGAACTATTCGTACTATTCGTCGACTATTCGCGGACTATTCGCACTATTCGTCGACTATTCGCGGACTATTCGCACTATTCGTCGACTATTCGCGGACTATTCGCACTATTCGTCGACTATTCGCACTATTCGCACTATTCGCTTCACTATTCTAGTTTTATCAATTGCCCAATCTCGTACCCAGAGCATGGCTCTGGGTACGAGATTGTCAATTGCCCAATTTGCACCCAATTTCTAGCCTCCTCCGCAGGCCTCTCTACGGGTTCTAGCCTGCGAATGGGTTTTGAAAAAAAATTGTCCCACCACCCGATTCGTCGGGTGAGATGCCTGCGGAGGAGGCTACCCAATTTCACATATCATCGAAAATGACCAGTGAAAATGACCGGGGAGTAAGGGGGCATCTGCCCCTAGTGTCCCCCACTGTCCCCGGTTCTGTGGACCCTGGTTACTTGTGCTTTTTGCCTAATTCTTTTTTTACAAACACCCACACTCGTGTGTAGCCCCCCCCCCCGTGTAGTTTATTAACCATGTCTAAATGATGATTTCAATAAATAATCTCGTGTCAACACTCAACAGGTAGCTTTTATCATGCTCCAGTTCAGGACACATGGGGTCATTTTAAACAAAATATAAATTTTTTTCGAATTTTGTGTTTCGTCTTATAATTTACAAACATGTTGGCTGATATAAATTAATAAATATTAATAGTTTTGTGTAAAATCACAGACACAGAAGGTTGTCAAACATTTATATATACGTAGCAAGCTAGTTACGTTATAAAATTTTCTCGCGATCGGGTAACACGAGTTTGTACTTCGTCGATTTTAATTCCCTTTATAACTGTCCCTTCAGTTGTACTGTGTAAATCAAGCATATAACTTTACTTTTAGGGAGTGGTCATTATTTATGGGGGTTGGGAAATGGAGGGGGGGGGGGACAAACGAAGTTTTACCCTTATAAATAGGGGGGTCAAAAAAGTTTTAACACAGAGAAAGGGGGGGGGTCATAAAAGTTTTAGTTGAACTTAAATACCATGTCTAGAGTTCTGATTTCTATAATCACAAATAGCAAAAAAGAAGACTCTGAAAATGCTATTTCCAACGATCTAGAGACTCAAAATTTTCAAAATTTCATGCTCGGCGCCAACCATGGTAGCGCCTCGCGAGCGTGGGAGTCGGGCCCACTAAGTTTAACAAGCTTTCTACCCCCTGAGTGACCCAGTTGTGGGATTTACATAAACATACCATGCAAGTACACTTAACTGAGTGATCAGATTCGGTCTATCAACGCGCAATGTAACGCTGTATATCCAAAAATCTGTTTCAGAAAATGCTCACATTTCAGTTCTAGGGGTGGAAAAATACATGGCCACTGAAGTTGTCATCTGTCTGTCATCTGTACATACTCAATATAGTATGGTCCCTTTTTGTAGATGCCCACCCCCCAGACAAGTTCTTAAAAAACCCTGTGTTCAAATCATTTCGCTGTATGAAGACGGGTCATGGGTTTTGGTAGGACAAATGTTGCATTGCAAAGTAGTAACACATAATATATACTTTTTAATCATATATGGTTGAATCATATTCACCAGGGTAAAACATAATGAGCTAGATTAAACAGATTGTCCAGGGGCGGCGCTAACCCTCTTCGAGTCGGGGTGTGTGAGTGATCTTTTGCCGACTGTTGTTTGGTAATTTTGCCGAGTCGTTAGCCTATAGTGAGGGTCCTGAAGTGGGGGGGGGGGTCCCAATCCCATTTTCCACCTGAAATTTTGGCAAAATCCCAGTCCCAGTTGGATTTTTATTAGAAATCCCAGTCCGAGTTATTGAAATCCCAGTCAATAAAAAACGCTTTATTTATCGGTAGAATAAACAGTTTTAAGACCTTTTAAGCCACCGTACGTGTGTGTGCAAGTGGCGGACACTTTATGAAATATTGTGAAAAATTTTTAAATTTGAATCCCGGAAATGGCATTTGCATCATTCTGAGACACGCATAATCAGAAAACCCAAAATTCCGGGCGCCAGAGTATGCCTGTTTGCAGGTAATGCTGTGAATAATCAGTAGTTAACAACAAAAATCATGACTAAAGACACCCAATCAAAATTGGGAATCGACTCACATTACTTCAATCCCATTCCCATTTTTGAGGACTTCATTTCCCATTCCCAGTGGCCAAATCCCAGTCCCAGCAACCCAAATCCCATTTTCCCAGTCTAAAAATAGGCCAATCGCAGTTCCCATTTTACCCCTTCAGGGCCATCTATGGTGAGTGTGCATGTTTAAATGCTCTTTTTCCACTAGCGAATTTCAGTTCTGCGCGAAGCGACCTTTTTCCTTTGTCGGCATCCATTTTGCAGCCCTCGAAAAGTCAAAACCGTCAAAATTGAGGTCGGCAAAAGAGGGCCGACCTAAATCTGACCTAGGTCGGCACATCTCGGCATTTCTTAAAATCTGTTCCACGTCTTGGAGCAATATTAATCACGCATTTACGAATCATTACCTCCAGCCGGAAAATGCGAAAGTTGGAGCCAAATTTTAACTCCAGACGCGCGAAATTTGATCTTCAAACATCTAACGTATATACACAATACCCGTCAGTTTTTAAACCTTACACCGTAGTGTGTTCAGTTAATCAAATTCGCTGACATTTTAAAAGCTATCAGCATAAAAAATTCTTACTTTGGTTGAATTAAGGTGGGCAAAAATTTGCATTTAGCCCGGCATTGCCGAATGCCGACCTCGTTTTCGAGGACTGATTTTGCCACGTCTTGCTGACGTAATAAGTGATATCGACAAAGGAATTTTTAAACAAACAAATTTAATTACCTAATTATGATTTCAATATTATGTTTTGGACTAGCTGCCAGAAGTGAAGATACTGTATTCGAAAAAATTTGCATTGCTGCATGTGTGGTTTCTTTGATGCATGCTATTCGTGATATTCGGTTTGAATTCAATTATTCAAGAGGTCAATTTTGGTTTCTTCAGTGGTTATCTTTAGCCAATCCAGTTTTGCCGACTGAGATAACAATTTGCCGATTAGCTGACGAGTGGGGGGTGTTCCCCCCCCCACACACACCCTCCCTGTAGCGCCGCCCCTGAGATTGTCCTAATATCTAACTTTACCTGCAACGCACACCTGTTTCATTGCTGTTAATTTTTCAATCTACACTGGGGGGGGGTCAGAAAAGTTTCTACTTTTATGAGGGGTGGGGGAGGCACAAAAAGTTTGCCTTCAGTCTGGAGGGGGGGGGGGTCAAAAAAGTTTTCAATCCTTATTTTCCCCATTTCCCAACACCCCCTCCCCATAAATAATGACCACTCCCTTAGTTCAAATTTGTGCGGATTTCTATTGCAATTTCTCTATAGGGTTTTATTTGGGTAAGAATCTGAAAGCAAGGGGAGGGAATTTGATCTCCACAGGGAAAAACGGGTTTGATGAATAGAATTGAATTGATGATTAGATAGATAGATAAACTTTATTTAAACACGCTGATCCCGTCAACCGAAGCTGATTTTATTTATTTATTTATTTAGCTTTGCCAACTAGGGCAGGGTCACCACAACAGCATATGCCAATTACTGTGGGCCCTTTTTTACCTAACCCATCCTGTCAACTTTTCCTGTGGGAGGAAACCGGAGTACCCGGGGAAAACCCACGGCTTTCGGCAGAGCGTTGACTTTTACTCTTTTCACATGGGGACTGGGTTCGAGCCGCACTGAGAAGGTACTTAGTGAGATTCGAACCTGCAGCCTCAAAGGTGAAAGGCAAGTGCGCTAACCACTTGGTACTAGGGGCGTGCGAAAAGTATACAGGAAAGAATTTTAAAACTATTTACAAAATTATATAAGACATGTAGTATTTATATGAACTAACAAACTAAGGTAATAATCTATATACAGGTAATATTAACATCTATGTTTTCAGTTAGCTTTCAATCAATTTATCAATGTGAGTAGCGATTTTCATTCGAAAGGAAGAAAAGGATTTGCTCTCTCTTATTTCTTTAGGAATAGAATTCCAAAGGTGTGCATCGTGTGCTCCGTCATACACGAAACTTTTTTTAATATTATTAATACGCGGTAAGGTTGTGGTATAAACAAAGACTACTTGAAATGTTCTGAAGTTTGTAGTTTGTCACCTCACCCTTACTTATATGTGAAGAGATTAGTGAGTGATTTGGGTCCCATTTTATTCAATAATTTACGTACATGATTTTTGCTTTACTTTTCTTCCTTTCTGTTTTAAGTGGCTTCCAATCCAATGTTTGCAATGCAACAGAATGATCTATGTCATATTGTCATTGCTCATATTCAAAATAGTCCGAGCAGCTCTGTTTTGTAGTCATTTTGGAGCAGGGCGCTTATATATAAGCGCCCTGTTTTGGAGTCTTTTTGATTGCGTTTCTCCAAACACATCCCATACTTCACAGCTGAGCAGTAATCAAAATATGGGCGAACAATAGCATTATATACAGAAAGAAGTGTTAGCTTATCAGCAAATTCTTTTGAAACGCCTAAGAGCCGATATTCTGGACGGTTATTTTCTTGCACTCGTTTTCAATTTTCACATTTAGTTGCAAATTTGAAATACTTTTTATCATTTGTTTTGAACCAATTAACTTAAACTCAGTCTTAGCAACATTTAGACTAAGTTTATTGGCAATTAGCCATTTCCTAAGTTTTTCCAAATCAGAATTCACTGCAGTTTCAATATCGGTAATAGAGTCTCCAGAACAAACTGTTAGGTTCGTATCGTCAGAAATTAACCAAGGTTTTGTTTTATCCAGGCATTGAGGCAAATCGTTCAAATATATAACAGAAAAAAGTAGGGGCCCTAAAATAGAGCCTTGTGGTACGCCACATTTGATCAATTTCTCTGATGAAACAGATCCTTGTATTTGGCATTTTTGGTTTCTATTTGAGAGATATGATTCTAGAAAAGACAGAGCTTGTCTTTTTATTCCCTAAACGGCTCTAATTTTTTCAATAATATTTGATGATCAACAGTATCAAATGCTTTTTTCAAGTCAATTAAGACTACTAGGTTAGACATTTTGCGGTCTAAATTCATATACCAATCATTTACACAGTCCAGTAATGCTGTAGCTGTAGAGTGAAATTTACGAAAATCGAATTGACAATCACTCAGAAGTTCAAATTTGGTTAAATAATTGTATAGTTGATCGTACAGAATTCGCTCCATAATTTTGCTAACGACAGGCAGAACTGAAATTGGCCTGCAATTTCCTGGCAGGTTTCGTCGGCCATTTTTATAGAGAGATATTACTCTAGCCGTTTTCCATTCGTGAGGAAAAAGGTATAGCGTAATAGCTTGATTGAAAATGTATGTGAGTGAATCTGGAATAGCAGAGTGCAGCTATTTTAATAATTTTACTGGAGATCTTATATCAACGCCAGTGGCTTTGCTAGAAAGACCATGCAAGAGATGGTAGACATTACTGACAGTGACTGGCTGGAATGCACTGAATTCTGATTTAGCCTTTTCAATATATGTTTGAAAGTTCAAATTTGGAGTATCAATTTTGCTAGCTAGATCAGGGCCAATATTTGAAAAATAATCATTAAAGCCCTCCGCAATATCTTTGGTATTTGTCAAACTATTTTCACCTAATTTTAACTCATTTACTACTGTTGGTTTGCTTTGCCTACCTAGTATATTGTTTTCCAAGCCTCCGTTTAGGATTGCATTTTTGATCAGAAATTTTAGTGGTGTAATAATCTTTTTTAGCATTTCTTAGCTGAATATTAACTTTGTTTCTTGTTGTTTTGTAATTTAACCAGTCTATCTCTAGTCTAGGTTTGTAATAATAGCCTTTCTTTTGAATCTGTCCAACATTAACATCATTAACATAATTAAACTTATATTGCGCATATTGCCATGTAGATATGTTCATATGCGCATTACATGAAAATCTAAAATTTAAATTACAGTTACTATATTATAGTTATTTACATCTAAAATTAGAGTTCACTTTATAAAAAAGTATTTCAATGTTCGAAGGCCATTCTGTATAAGTAGGTTTTCAATGCCTTTTTAAATAGATTTAAATTGTCCATATTACGAATATATGCTGGCATAACGTTCCAAAGTTTTGGAGCAGCTGATTTAAATGCTCTCCCACCAAGAGTCGTCAAAGATTTTCCTGTTGGTGGCAATAGTGTCAAACTTCCACATGATCTTAAACTGTACCTAGTATGCCTTCTAATGTTAATAAGATCCATTAAATATTTTGGGGCTAGTTCATGTATGCATTTAAAAGTTAACAATAAAATTTTATACTGAATCCTGTAAACAACAGGCAACCAGTGTAGGGCGTCCAAGACGGGTGTAATGTGACTGAATCGTGAAATACAGGTGACCAATCTTGCAGCATTGTTTTGAACACGTTGGAGTTTCGTCATATGAACAGCTGGAATACCGTAAAGCAATCCATTACAGCAGGGCGTAGTAAAACACGGGCGAGGAAACGCGCGGTAATCGCGCTGATCTATGTGTGATGCGGCTGGAGACTGGCGAAAGCGCGCGTTTTGCGAGAAATACAAAAAGAACGGCACAAAAATGGCAACAAAAAGATTTGCCAAAGACTACGAAATAACGAACGAAAATATAGGTAAGTTTTAAATTATTATATAATTATTTAACGTAATTTGAAAGAAACACTATTATACTTCAGCTTTACTTAATTAAAATAAACAAAAAGCGCATTGCGTTGTAAAATGTCAATGTTTTAAGAAATGTTTTGATTTTTGTTCCCTTCAAAATTTGTTATTTTTGCGCACAAAGTCAGGTTTTAATACGAGTTTTTTAACACTCTAGGTAGTCCTAGGTGAATTTGATAGCACAAAAAGTTTCCCAAATTAACATACTTGAGAATAATTAAAATTAAGAGTCGGACTTTTTTGGACTTTTTTTGCTATAACTTTTTTCCCTGAACATAGTGCTGTTCATCATTTGTATCGCAAGGAGAAGCAACGCAAGTTAACACGAAAGTTTTTAAAATATCAAGCGGAACATTTTAAATATTGTTCAATCTAATTATATTGCCACAATATTTGATTTTAGATACATTCCCCAAGCCGTCAAAGACATAATTAGTTCAAAAACAATTAGTTTCAAAAACAATATATAGATCATGTCAGCTCGATAAAGTACAGCGTATACGGCCATTTTAGAGGCCATGTTTACGTTTTGAAAAAGAACCGCGGAAAAATTGTATTTTTGCGTGTAGTTTTTTTTATAGGTGTGAAACATCCCCTAAAAAATTGTAAAAACTGAAATCAAGTCATAATATATCAGAATTTTTTTAAAAGAAGACAGACTTTTTCGTCGAAACATATTTTTTTAGCCTTAAATTTCAGCATGTCAGCTCGACAAACTGCCGAGAGAATACGGCCATGTTTACGTTTTGAAAAAGAACCGCGGAAAAATTGTATTTTTGCATGTAGTTTTTTTCCTAGGTGTGAAACATCCCCTAAAAAATCGTACAAACTGAAATCAAGTCATAATATATCAGAAATTTTTTAAAAGAAGACAGACTTTTTCATCAAAACATATTTTTTTAGCCTTGAATTTCAGCATGTCAGCTCGACAAACTGCCGAGGATGCGGCCATGTTTACGTTTTGAAAAAGAACCGCGGAAAAACTGTATTTTTGCATGTAGTTTTTTTTATAGGTGTGAAACATCCCCTAAAAAATTGTACAAACTGAAATCGAGTCATAATATATCAGAAATTTATCAAAAGAAGACAGACTTTTTCGTCGAAACATATTTTTTTAGCCTTGAATTCCAACATGTCAGCTCGACAAACTGCCGAGAGAATGCGGCCATGTTTACGTTTTGAAAAAGAACCGCGGAAAAATTGTATTTTTGCATGTAGTGTTTTTCCTAGGTGTGAAACATCCCCTAAAAAATTGTACAAACTGAAATCGAGTCATAATATATCAGAAATTTATCAAAAGAAGACAGACTTTTTCGTCGAAACATATTTTTTTAGCCTTGAATTCCAACATGTCAGCTCGACAAACTGCCGAGAGAATACGGCCATGTTTACGTTTTGAAAAAGAACCGTGTTTTACTACGCCCTGGCGCAACCTACAAACTTTCCACCCTGGCAAATACATACTATAAATGTTTATTGAAGTATCTAGTATCAGTTTATATTGCTAGAATTGGTATCTATTTCACTTGCAAAATGAACGAAGCGATTGTTGAGGAAAAGACATGCATTTTGAACTCGATTTTGACGACATTTTTTCTTTTTTGACAAAGCGCGGACGTATTTAAAATAGTGTTTTCTCCTCGTTGAGATAGGTTGAGATAAATTTGAACACACCAAATTTTAGACATTTAACTTGGCTTTATGTCTCACGTAAAATTGAACGGGGCTTTTTTGTGCTTTTTTCATAAAGTGGAGGTATTTTGCAGCCTTTATAGTTTTCCGTAACACTGTCACTGTATTAAATGTCAACGACTGCAGTCGCACGAAAAAAGATTCACACTGAATATTTTTGGAGTGTCGGCGGCAGTTAGTTATACCAATAATAGAAATCAAATCAATTAGTAAAAAACACTTTACAATGAACTTTCAATGGATTCCGAGCAGGCCGGCTCATGGTTAACTCAAAAACGGTTATATATTTAAGTTTTCAAATTGTTCGAACAAATTGTAGTTGTTTTTTTCAAATTCTAGCTGTTTTAAATGCATGCATGGTCAATTTTTGGCTATATAATTATTGAAAAATAATAGCCAAGCAATGTCAGAATATTCTTACTGTGAAAATGTTTATCCTACCTTCGCATTATGAAGTAAAATATCCCATTTCATACCAAAATTTTCGTATAATATTTTTAGAGTATGCCCACATTCGATCAGCTCGATTCCTTTTCAAATTTTTATTTCACTCATGATGAATCTTTTTAAAGCCCTCTTTCCTTCATCAGATATACAGAAAATGAATTCAACAATGTCTTCAAACCATCAAGTTGTTTAGGAATGTGCAAAAAACAGTTTTTACTTTAGTTTTTTCAGCTCTTTTTTGCATAAACATTCCAATTCCATTTTTATTGACATTAAATTAATGTATACGGGGGGTACGCGCATCACACAAAGATCAGGGGCGCTATCTCCGTTTCACCGCCCGTGTTTTATAGCGCCCTGATTACAGTAATCAATCTTACTTGAAATAAGTGCATGCACCAAACACTCCACATCCTGGCGAGTTAAATACTTTCGTATTCTACGGATGTTCAGTGGCGGCGCCAGGCTTCCAAATTTGGGGGGGCATTTGAGGGGCAAACTCAAATTTTGGGGGGGCAAGATAGAATTTTTAAAAAGGTCGCCCCCCAGGAAATTCGCCCCCCCCTCAAAACGTGGCGATATTCCTAGGAATATCGCCCCCGGGGGGCGAATATCCTAGGAATATCGCCTCCCAGGGGGGTGGGGCGAATACCCTAGGAATATCGCCCCTCTTTAAGACATTCGCCCCCCATATATGCGATGTGGTTTATTCAAATAATTTCGTGATACTTTCATCTTATTATTGCCTTACACGTTTGAGAATTTAACTCTGCCAAACTAAAGCTTTTTTGTCTTTTTTTTGGAACGTATTATTGGAGTATTGGCAAGTTTTACCATTCAGAGATTTACAAACTAATATTGAAACTGTAAAAAACAGTTTCATGTATACGCGCATTCACAAATGAGTAATGACAACTTATAAGCCATACATTTTCCGATAACGACAGAACACTTGTGTAGCATTTAGTCGCTCTTAGTGACTAATATTTTTTTTTGAGGGGGGGCAAAATGGGGGGGGCAAAAAATAATTTTGGGGGGGCATTTGCCCCCCCTTGGCGCCGCCACTGTTAATCAGACTATCTGCCCATGTATCTAGTTAACCCATAAACTTCCATTGGCCTCCAATGCGCCCTACTTTATTATTTTACTCTGTCTATTAAACCCCAGACAATTTTACTCATCAAGAGGACACTGGAGTGTGTTGGCATTCAATGGATCAATGAGAAAGTTGAAAATTTCAGCTTTTCTACGTAAGTTCACTTCCTATACTATAAAGTAATAGATAAACTTACCATTACTGAATCGTTCAATAAAAACTAAGATTTCAAATCTAAACCATAAATGAAAATACAAACAAATTTCTTCAAAAATTTCTTTTTATTTTTGTTTTGCTTGGTAACCACTCACTTTTGTTTCGCTTGGTAACCACTCATCGGTTCAGGAAACTGGAACGAGTATGAAATTGCGGAACGCTCTTTGCGGATCAAATTGTGCGGACTGCGGAGATGCGTAAGCGGAGGGAACTGTACGAATTGTTTCAGTATACTTTATAGATTTAATAGTGAATTTAGTTTCGACTGCGAATTCATAAAAGTAACTTGTTTTATTCATAATTTCAAGCGGTGATTAGCGATATAAATACCTGCAAAATACCAAAGTTTCTAGCGAAGGCCCTTCGTCAGAAGTTAGTGTACCGCTGGCTGCTGACAGTTTTTCAAATGGATGGTGAATTCGTGTCTTAGTTTAACAGCAACAAAATACTAGATTTCCAGTTGATCAATTTTCATGCTACTAGTTTTGATAATGTCAACTCAATAAAGGAATATATTTTTGTGATTTAAAATGATCAATCTTGTGAAGAATGTTTTTGATCAACTTTTTGCAGTTGAAATTAATCGGGTTTTTTTTTTTTTGGGGGGGGGGGGGGGGGA